>VDFB02069574.1:0-22804 GCA_007258455.2 Sequoia sempervirens
TAAGAATAAACTAATCTATCAATGTTACACAATAAGTTCACATAGGAAAATTATATTCTTTCATTAAAACCCTATATATATGCATTAATATATTTTCTTTTAAACTTAATTTACTTCAATTCACTAAATCTCTATAAAAATAAGCAATTATTTATTTCAAATTAAAGAGGAGGATATTTATTATTCCAAAGTTACCCAAATAAATACTAACTATTAACATAAGGAAACTCTCTTTCTAATCACTTAACTAACCTACTCAATAACATAATACCTAACTCAACTACCTAATAATTCTAATTTTCTAACTCCTATAAATAAATCATTTTCTGAACATAAACACATTAATCACAAAGTCTTAAGGAATAATTCCATATAAATCGATTTACTTTAACTAAATACACAGTTCATTTATCAACAACAAAATTAAATACCTAATTCAATAATGTTTATTCGGTTAAAATCCTTTGTTAAATATTATTTTACTAAACAACCTAGCGAAATAACCATTTTCACTTTAATTATTTACCCAATTCTTTTATCACCTTTTATTACTTCACTTACCATAAAATAAAATTACACTTTTACTTAACTCACTATCTTACCGAACATTCTAACACTCGATTCATATTTTACTTTTACGCCACGATAAAATCATAAACAAAACAATTAAAGAAATTATTCATGTTTTATAAACATATTATATAAATACGAAGCATTTTCTTTTGAATAATACTCATCATACAAATCTACTTATATATTGAAATATCCTCATAAATTCTAAATATAAAAGACTACCTTCACTCAAATCTTTTAACCTAATTATGTATCTATACTTGTTTATATAACCATACGCATATAAAAGAATAATAATCAAAAAGGTATAAATTCAAAATAAATAAAAAGTCACTCATATATGCAGTTGGGAATTCAAATGCCATAACTCAGACAGGTTGACAAAGAAATCAGAGAGGCTATTTAATTATGTACAATGTTTCAACTCTAATTGCTGTAACAGTGACAGGCTGCCAAGGGTTTCAGAGGAACTATTTAATTTACTACACTTTTGCAAGTCCAATGTTGCAGCTATGATAATTTGCCTATAGTTTTGGGGAGATTGCAAATACATGACTTATGCGCAGGAGAAATAATATTAGATTTATTAAAACAATAAATCTTTATAGGTTAAAATTAGATTAATCTTTAACTTGTTAAGTTAATTTTATTTTCTTGATATCACAACTTAACTATGACTCTCAATGGATGGTAATTATTATCATTATTACTCAAATTTTATTTAAATTTATTTTATTTTATTTTCTTCTGTTTTGACATCAATTTCTGTAAACATAAATTTATGTTGATTTTATTAACTGTTCTACTTGGTGGCACTAGTTTACAAATCACTAGGGTTTCTACACAATTACGAACTAGGGTTGGTATTAAAAGCACATACAATAAAGCTTTTACTAGATTATACATATATAAAAATAATAATTATAATGTGCACCTTGTAATGGTAGGATGCTCGTGTGCAGGCAGAGGGGATATGCAAAAATTGAATTATCTGTGTTGGAAGGGTTCCATGTTGAATTGTTTACAGCCAATCTCTGAACCGCTTCAACAAAATTTTTATTAAAGAAATTATATGGAAACAATCTGTACAAATTCAATGATTACACACTAAAATCTTTACATTCAATTGACAGAATAACATCCACAAATGCACTTATTATTTATTTCAAGCTTTGCTTTAAATTAAAAGAATAATCTACTTTAACGAAAACTCATCAAGCCTCTAGTTTAAATAGAATATTTATGAAGTCCTAAAATTATTCATAAAATAATTTGCACAAGGTAAAAAGATAGGTCACAGAGGTAAAAAGAAAACAACACCAATTTACGTGAAAAACTCCAACTGGAAAAAAAACTACTCCAAAATATCCGCAACTTATTTTTATTGATCATCAATGAAAAAAAAAATACCTTTCCTCGATCCCTTCCAGACAAGAGCAGTAATTTATTGAGGTTGAAGGATGGATCAGCCAGCAATTACGCCTAAAACTTTTGTTGCATCTTCAACCCTTCGTCAGTGTAGAATTCCCCTAAATTTTTTCTTGCCTCCTCTTAAAGAAAATATCAAATTCTCCGTTCAACCGCCCTAACTCCTCTTTCTCCCCCGTAAAAGATTTTCAACAATAACTAATTTATATTTACCCACTTTAATTAATCATTACTTTATATATTTATTTATTTAATTTCAACCAATAACTTCTTTTGTTTTAAATTACTTCCACTTAACTCTAAATTTTAACTAAAACAATTTTTCATAAATAATTAACTTTTAATTAAAATATAATTGAATAAATATTTTTACCGTAATTTATTTACAATTTTAATATTTAATCCTCTTTAATATTTTATCACTTTTAAATTTATTAATTGAATTTAATCATTAAATGATAATTACCTTTCCTCGATTATTTTAAATAACTAACTCCCAACGATAATTAAATTGACCTTTATTATTGAATCTAATTCTTTATTTAATTCTAGGTAAAATTAAATTAATTTTATTAATCAAATCCAAACATATTATTAATGTTACCTCATAACCTTAAAATTAAATCTCAATCCTGTAGCTGGGCTCTTTCTGTGTCTCCTTTGAAGTTGGTAAGATTTGCATGAAAGACTTCTATTGAATTCTTGTTTTTGTCAAGATGAGTTTTATATGTTACTATCACATTTCCTTCAAACATGTAAGGCCCCACCTTGCATGTGATTAGTAAAGCCCTAATATGTTTTATGTGATCCTAAATAGATGGTAAGATGTATTATGGATGACAAATAGTGTGATTATTTGATAATATTCTTGCTTATGCTACCGTGAATGTAAGACCCCATTTCGTATCCCCCATTTTATTTCAATCGAACAAGTAGTTAGATGATAATTATGATGAAATGAATGATAAAAATCTTTTTAGGATTCATGGGCATTAACCTTGATTTAATTATGATAGATGCACATGTGAATTGTTGGATATAACTTGAAAGTGCTGGGTTATTTGGCATATTAAATTTTGGTAAATGGTTCATCCTTAATGTTATAGGAGTTTAAAATGAATTACTAAGGTGGTAAACAAAATGGAGTGACTATTTCATTTACTATATTTTTGTATTAGAGTAAGTGTGTATTTCCTTTGATTATAATGAAAATTGAATCATTAGGTTCATTTGATGTATTAATGAGTAAATAGTTCACGAGTGAAAATTATGTGAATTGGATTAGCTAATAATATGAAGAGATATATAATCTAATCATGTTGACCTTGGTAATGTGCAGGAATCAAATATGCAAATAGGAGGATAGATAAATGTTGGAATCAAATCAAATACATCTTTGGGAAGTTCTAAGTGTAGCCCTATTTGACTTAGAAGGGTTTGAGGTTTTATTATTGGTTGGGTGATTGAGTAGAATCCAATTGTAGGACATGTGATATGAGGTTGGTTGGGGTTGGAACCCTTGGTTAAGATCAAAATTTGTATTATGGATTTTTGTGTGGGTTTTAAAAAGGGATTATTGAATCAATTTCCTTGGTTTTTGAACAAGAATAGACCCCTAGGACCTATACCTATGGGTTTGGAACCTTTTTGACACATGTGAACTTGTCCTTGGAGTGTGAAAAGACCCCTCAAAAGTCCACATTCATGAATGTGGCAATTTTTTTTTTTTAAAAAGTGTTGGGGCTTGGGAAGAGTGACTTGTCACTCTCAACCTTCTACTCCCCAAAATTTCTTGGAATTGGCACAAGACTCACACATGTGTGAGAACTTGTGGGAAAGAGTGTAGGTTTGGAAGATCCCTATATATCTCAAGAAGATGGAAGATTTGGGTATTGCCCACTTCTTCTCTTGGAGAACTTGAGTGAAGATGGTAGAAAGAATGAGAAAAAGAGAGGAGCCCATCTCTTTGGAAATATAATGATGAAAATGGCTTGGTTTGGAGAGGAAGAAGGATACAAGAGTTTAGTTCCCTCACTTGGAGAAAATAGATAAGTTCTCTCTTACTTCCATTTTCTCTTTTGTGTATTTTTCTTTTCTGTAAGAAAGTGGTATGCTGTATGGATCATGGTTGAGAATAAAGAGTAGAGAAACTAGAAGCATGAGATTTGATGCTATGTTATATTTTATCACTTGTAAAATTTTGAAGAAAGCTCCATTCATCATAATGGAGTTAAAAGAAAACCTTGCTCGGGGGTATGGCTAGAGCCCACGAGGCTCCACGACGCCATTACGGTAGGGTGGAGAGCAAACCTTATTCATTTGTGTGTATTCATTGTAATCTCAAATATTGTTGTAATATGGAAATATAGTATTTTATTTAGGAGTGAAATATGTATTAGAGCAAGCATTATTCATTAGCATGTATTCCTTATAAAAATTTGATAAAAAAAAAAGAGTTGATTCTATCTCTTGATGCCTCTACTTGAAACCCTTGTTTATTAAATGAGAGAGTTTGGTGTTTGCTCATAGTGAAAATGCTAGATTGTGGACTCATATTGTAAAAGAAAATGGTGTATTGTGTTCTTGATGGAAAGGTATAAAGAGGCTATGTTAACAAAAGTGAGCCTTTGCAAATGATGTTTAAAGTTTTAAATGAAAATGTTTAACCTCCTTTTGCTAAAAGTATAAAGGTGTTCATCCAAGATACAATACTTTAAAATGTAGAAAAATATTTCTTATTGTAGATACTATGAAAGTTTTGATTATGTAATTGTATTTTCCTTGTTTAGAAATAAACAAAAAAAAAGTAAGTTTAATTTTGTTGCATAAATAAATAAAGTTATAGAGTTATCCATGTGTACGACTTCAATACTTAAAAGGTATTTGTTTTCTTCTCTACAAAAAAAAATATAAATATAAATCTAGGTAGAATAGATGTGGCAATGTTTTCTCTATAAAACTTACCAAAATTTCTGCCTACTTTTTAGTTGTCAATTCACAAGTGATGCATATAAGACTAAGTAATGTTTTGCTAAATAGATTCATTGAAAAGAGCTTTTTTTATTTACATTTTATGAATGCTCTTTAGTAATATATTTTATATAAATATATATATTACATATATAACATAATATATATTGCATATATATCTATATTATATATTTAATATAACATTGTTATGGTTAGTTTAAGCCTTAATTAGAAAAAGAGATTAATTAAAAATATATATATGGAAATAAATAAA
This sequence comes from Sequoia sempervirens, assembly GCA_007258455.2. Lineage (NCBI taxonomy): Eukaryota > Viridiplantae > Streptophyta > Pinopsida > Cupressales > Cupressaceae > Sequoia > Sequoia sempervirens. Next base: position 5,246 of record VDFB02069574.1, read on the forward strand.
GAAAACAGAGATTTACATATTTGAACTGTTAGAAGAGATTTATATAAAATAAGAAGTTTCCTTTTATATATTTTAAATACTAAGAAACATTGGAAGTCCAAAAGTAAATTTTAGTTTGGTTTTAAAAAAATAAACTCAAAATTTTTTGGTTACTAGCAGATGTGCAGCAACTCTCCGCTTCTCTCATAATAAAATCAAACAAAGGCATGAGTTTGTCTTCAGCGCTCCCTCCAATCAACAAATAATAATAATAATAATAATAATAATATAAAATTTGACACAAAATTCATATTGCAATATGGGAGAGAAAGTAAAATGCACAAGAAGGAAGGTAAAATGATGGATTTACTACACAATATTATCTATATATACTTTGTGTATTTTTATTTTATTTTATTTTTTTACCACATATATGGGTAAAGAAACTATTAATGGCATTGAAAAATAAAATAGAAAGAAATCTTGTCTAGCAGGTAGCATATTGATAGTTGCTGCAAAAATAAATTAATTAATTAAAATAAAAGAGTGAGATTACAGACTGGGAATTTTTTAAAATAAATAAATAAAAGAGTGAGATTAAGACTGGGCATTTCTGTGTGCAAATCTCCATGAATATGTAATTTGCAACCCTTGAACAAAACTCTTTGTACTCACCCGCTTGCATCATGGATTAACCCTTCCCTATGCCAAAATCAAATGAATATGCAAGATATTCATAAATAATTTTTTTTATGCTAAAGAATAAAACCAATACGTTAACCTTTGTAAATTTAAAACCACAGTTTTAAAATGTGATTGCAGCAAATAAACTATTATTTTAGCAAAGCTGTGAAAAATAAAATAAATAAAACAATGACTTATAGGGGAATATTCATAGTAGTATAACATCTATTGTTGGTTGTGCATAACAACAGCAAATACAAATAAAAATAAAAATAGAGAACATTGGGGTCATCTGATTACAGGCGATGATATTCTACAGCATTAGATCTGTAAGAAAAAGAAAAGAAAAGAAAAGTATTTGAATGAAAATCTAACAGATCTGTATACTGGTTGCAAGCCCCTGTATATTCTCCCTCTCCCTGCTGCATCGCCGCCATGTGCCTCCTCTTTGTACCTGAATTTTACCTTTTCCTCTATCGCCTCCTTATTCTTCAGGGTCATTGTAGCTATAGGCACCATGGCATAAGACTTTTAGGGTTTGAAACCACTCTTATTTATCATTTATTTTACCTGTTACCTCACTCATTGGTTCTAAAAGAAGTATTATATAATATTTGTCAATTAATTAATTGATAGTACTATTTGGTAGTAATTACCTATCTGACATATCCTGAAGAGATATTTGGGCGAAATTCATGCAGCTGAATAAATTAAATGCTTTCGCTTTCAAACTTTAAATAATGTGTTAGGCTTAGTTATACTGAATCTCTAGGTAATATTAAGAGTTTGATTTGGGGGTTGGCTATAACTTACTATATGTGCAACAAATAATAATTGTCTTATATCGTAATAAAATTATTAGAAAAATGTATTTATTTATTTATTTATTTATTTTTAAATGATAAGTCCTTTGGTTTGATGAGCACTATCTCTGGTGGTATATTTAATGTTTATCTTAAATTATCTTAAAGGATTACTCTAAGTGAGTAATAATTTGGCATTAGAGGAATTACTAGTATTGATAATAATATAATAATATCTACATGATGGGTTTTAATCATAATAAGAATGCATTGTAATTAGTATTAATAATTATATTATTTAATATAAAAAAGGGGTGAAATTTATTAAAGAATGATGTTAACGGAAGTCATAATTTCAATATGGTAAGGAATCCAATAACTAATAATATTAAAAATACTAGTGTCAATATTGATAAGTAATGTATTCATGTGTTTCAACTTTAGCATTAGGGGATAAGAAATGTATTCATGTGTTTCAACATTAGCGATATTAGGGATTTCATTGGAAATGTTAATACCTATTGGTTTATATTTCAAATTGATATTAAAGTGAAAATTAATATTAATACTTAAATGGGAAGAAATTCAAATATTGGAATTTATATCATTTTAGCTTATGAGATTAATATGAAGAAAATAGTAGTTAAATAATTCAAATATCTTTATGTATACGATTATTGGTAAGTAATATTAATATAAATATGGAAGGGATAATTGAACAATTTCATGCTAATATAATTCTATCTAAAGATATTAATGTCATGTGGGAGTGTTAATTAATATTCTTATCAGTAGGATTAATAATTATCATTTTAAACCTATAGAGAAATGATATCTTACAGTCAATAATGGTATAATATTGGTACCCTCATGTGAACCCACATCATGGAGAGTCAATAATAACATTAAAGGTAATGCGGTAATCATGTTACCATTTGTTTGGGGAGCAACATTAAGTTTATACTAACATGGGTATTAGGGTCAATGTTAATAGTAGAAGTAACACTGTAATGCCCCGCCACGCAACCCTAGGGGAAGTTGCAAACTACTAAACAAATGCATTTTTTTATTTTTTTGATTAATTACAAATACATGTATGATCACAACACAAAGCCAACAATCCCCTAAGGTTACGAGACAAAGGTTATTTAAATCACAATTTAAAACAACATGCATGAAATGCAACATAACAACATTCACTTAACTAATTAAAGCACATACATTCCATACATGAGATTTTCATTAAGACCATGAGATCCTTCATGGTTACCAATGACAGAAGTTATATAATTACAATTACATCTCTCATTCCCAGAATGAGGTAAATCAATAACATGATTACTTATTACAATTTCCACCTCGATAACATGAGGGGTAATCAAATACAAGAGCAACTATCATAAATGAAACCAAGGTAGCAACTGGATCCCACGAGCTCTCCAACACGAAAGTCTCGTCCACATAAGCAAACACCAAAAACAATGGAGTAAGGTGCACGTTCCACCCAACCAAGTGATACCCGAAGGCTCACCCCCCGTGCTAGGAGATAGTAACAAGGGTTTCAGGTCAAGACCAACAACCTCTATACATAGGCAACATGACTCAACTGAAAAAGGATACGAACAAGACATCACATGACATAAAGGTTACAATGCTTCCAGATTTTAAATACTTGAACACATCACGAATACAAACATAATGCTGACTTAGGAGAAGTGTCATCACAATGTCACATGGGATATCCTGGCAAGTCTTCCTAGGTCCTGGCCCCCATCTCGGGATATCCTAGTAACCTCTAACGACTCCCGGCCCCACATGCAAACCAATGCGGAATCAGTTATCTTTCGAAGGGACAAGATAATGATCTTGCCATTCCAGGCCTTCTCGTCTCATCCCAAGTCTATACAAGCACTTGCGTCCATGAGCGAGGAAAAATTAATCTTTTTAAATGTTGGTACCACCTATGCTAATTAATTGGTTTAAGTTTTCACTGAATTAACCAACTTACATTGAGATCTCCTGGCACCACTTTGTGTGCCGGCCCTCAATGCAAGCCACTTCTCTAAGACAACACGTGGAACTATGCCACCACCAAAGGGTACTCAAGTGCAACCTAGGGATAATGACTCCCTAAACACGACATAAAGTCAACGTAGCCCGTTCATAATAACTAGGTACAACACGGGACACAATTAAGCACTACCCAAGGCAAACAAGGTCAACCGTCATGACAACAACCCCAAAACACATAAAAGAAGATCCTATCTGGAAGATTTACATAGTACTGACTAAACTGCCCCACACCAAGAAGAAGCATTACAAACAATATAAAGTAGGCTACATTAGGATTTCGTAAATCCAATTCACTCAACGCATTGGTGCATTAATCAAATTAAATAAAATAAATTCTTGCACAATTACATGAGTGTGGTCTAATGTGTTGCAAATATTTCCGTAATCTACACTTGATCATTTAATCATAATGAAAAAATTCTCATAATGATCATAACCCCATATACATTGCAAAAATAACTTATAATTGTGATACTCAAATATCATTATATTTATAATATATATATATATATATATAAATGCATATACTCGATGTATATATTATTACACATATTTTATATACATATAATTAATACTTAAATATTTACTTTAATATTTTAATTTTCAGAATTAAATCATATTACATTATTTTATTATTTAAAATATAATATAAATACATTTTAATATATATATATATAATATATATATATATATTATAAGAAATTAATATATATATATATAACTTATATATATTAAATATATTAATTATATATTTAAATAATAAATTATTTTAAAAAAAAAACATAAAACATTGTAATCATAAATATTTATATATATATATTAAATATGATATATATAATATATTATATATAATATAATATAATATACATATATTATATTTAATATATAATATATAAATAAAAAAAAGATTATTAACAAAAAACGCATAAAGCAAAAGGGGTTTGGGCAGTGCCCTGCCCTAACAGGGACGCAGCCTCCATTGCTGGGGGCTACGGCCTGTGTGGGCGCGACGGCGCTGCCTTCACAGGCCGTCGTCCCCAGCCGTGGGGGCTGCCAGGGATTAAAACCACTCCCTCATACCTCGCGCGGGTAAAGCCACACGGCTCCGCCAAAAAAAAAGGCAAAACACGACTGGTAAAAAAATGAAAATTTTGGGTAAAACCCAGAACGGTGAAAAAAACACAATTTCACATTACTTCGAATTTTTTTTGTTTAAACAACTCACAAATATATATGTATATATTTATATATATATATATATATATATATATATATGTATATATATACAAATAACCAGGTGTGTATATATATATATATATACACAGTCATAATAAATGACTGTAAAAATACTTATTTTCCATACCCAGATTGAGCAAATGCTCAATCTGAGAATTACAATAATTTGCCATTGAAATTGCAAGATTTAACACAATAAATTAAAGATTTCTCACAATTTGAATTAAGTTTTTTCCAAGCAAATACACTTCCATAGAAAAAATATTGAATTTCCATGCTTGTTTTCAAGATTTTCCATTGATAGTTTGAGCATGAATTTTTTTATTTTTTTTTATCTTTTATTTTCATAAAAGTTTGAAAGTTCTTTTGTTCAAGTTCAAATGAAGATCTTCTCATGGGTTCCCAATCAGAATTTGAATTCCATTAATAGATTGAACCATTTCAACAAAAAAACAAAAAAATTTAAAATAAGATGGCATAATAAGGAAAGCATGGAACCTTTTGTTTTTCTCCAAGCTTTTTGAATCCTTCAATGGAGGTTGCTCTCTTTCAAATCTTGCTTCAACAAATCTTTCCGATCCTTCTTCCAAAATAAATTTCTCCAAGAATTCCAAGTTTCTTTTTGCTCTCCAAAATTATCAATTTCAAGAAAAAGATCATTCAAAAAAAGAAAATCAATTTCCTTATGCCCTTTCCTTCTCCAAAATTGTCAAACCCCTAATTTTGAGTTCACCCACCAAAATTGATTGCAAATTTAGATATTTTCATTTTTGAAAATTAATAAAACAATTCGATTTCCCATTTCAAATGCATGATATTTATTTAAAACAAAATTCTATTTGCACCCCAAATGTCAATTAAATTCCCTTTTGTCCACAAAACTGAATTTAACAATTACATTTAAAAAAAATTATTTTAATTTTATTTCAAGAGGAATGCAAGGCAATTTCTATTTTTTTGACTTGTCACAATATTTAATAATGCTAACACAATTGAACTAATTTAATTAATCAACAAATAAATCTACTTCATGATTAGATTATTTTATTGATTGAATTAAATTAACTAATTAATTAATAAGCACTCTTTTATGAATTTTGGCAATAAATTTAAATAAAGCAAACACCATTTCACTAGAAAATTTAAACATGCAAGCAAGGGGAGACGAGACGACAAGGAAAATAACTTATCCCATCTGACAACCTGATGACACACTATGGCTAGGGTGATGTCACGACACAAAAAACCTAGCTACTATCTCCCAATTGTTTTTTGTTGAACAAGGGACATGCTCAGACCTGTGGAACCAGGTGGAGTCAATGTCCTGTACCTGCATCCTACACACAGCACGAGTGTCGAACATGCATATATATATAAATATTAAAACACACCGTGAAGAGGAAATCGTAGAATCACAGGGCACTCGCATGCGAGTGATGTGATCCCGTCCCCTTCACCAATACAATATCGCTAACTGACGCCTCTAATCATCAATGGTATAATCAAAGCATAAAGCATCAATAATTCACATACATGATAATTTAATCCATAACCTAAAATAATAATATCATCTAATTAAAGTACCATCACATCAAAACATAATGTTTACATCGCTTAACAATTAGCGGTCAAAAGTAACCAAGTTATAACCAACGTGCTAACAAAGCAAAACATACATAACAAACACTGTTTGATCAAAAGAACAAAATGGAGGGGTGTTACATCCTCCCCCCTAGGGTTAGGCTTACTCCTGGAAGCCTGCAAACAAATACGGATAAAGTTCCCTCATCCTAGCTACATCTTCCCAAGTGGATGATGAGTCATCCCTAGGATCCCATTGGATCCTAACCTGATCAATATCTCGTCCTCAAAGAGTGAGTGTTCTGTGCTCCACCATGGCCACGGGCTCCAAAGCCAGCTGCTCATCCTCTACCTGCAAAGCATTCCAATCAAGGACATGAGAAATATATGGATGGTACGGCCGAAGAACTGATACATGAAACACGTCGTGCACACGCGAGAGACTGGGCGGTAAAGCAAGACGGTAAGCAACATGACCAATCTTCTCAAGAATCTCGAAGGGTCCAACAAAGCAAGGCGCCAACTTAGAGCCTTTTCCATAACGGATTGGACTCTTTCGTGGATGCACACGCAAGAAGACTCTGTCGCCTACGGAAAATTGACGGTCCACTCTATGCGCATCCACATACTTCTTCTGCCTATCCTGCGCTGCCACCAAGTGCTCTCTAATCCTATCTACCTGCTGCTCCATATCATGCAACATCTTAGGACCCAAAGTTACTCTGTCCTCTAGCCGATCCCAACTCAAGGGAGTGCGACATGGTCGCCCATACAATGCCTGGAATGGAGCCATGCCGATAGAACTCTGAAAGCCATTATTATAGGCAAACTCTACCAAATAGAGAGTCCTCCCATCGTGTCTGCTGGTCCATCACATACATACACAACATGTCTTCGAGGATCTGATTAACCCTCTCAGTCTGTCCATCTATCTCTGGGTGGTAAGCTGAACTGAAGTTCAACTGTGTTCCCATCGCATGTTGTAATGACGTCCATAGAGCTAAGGTGAACATTGGATCCCTGTCCGAGATAATCTGACATGGAATACCATGTAACCTCACTATATCCTCCATGAACACTCTAGCTACGGATGATGCAGTATAGGAAGAGTGCATAGGTGAGAAGTGTGCTACCTTCGTCAACCTATCCACTATCACCATAATTGCATCATGTCGTCTCGAAGAGTTGGGTAAACCAACAATGAAATCCAATGAGATTATATCCCATTTCCAATCTGGTACTAAATGTGACTGCAAAAGCCCTGTTGGATGCTGGTGTTCGGCCTTCACCTGCTGACACTCAAGACATCTCGACACAAAATCCGCAATATCTCGCTTCATCCCTGGCCAAAAATATAACTGACGCAAATCTGCATACATCTTCTTCACCCCTAGATGGGCTGAATAAGGTGCACGATGTGCTTCAGTCATGACCAAAGCGTGAAGCTCACATGATGGGGGAACGTATATGCGTCCCATGTGTCTCAATATCTCATCAGCATCTAGAGAGTATCTTGAATATCTACCCTCAAGGGGTCTTCCTGCCTCAATCATCAATCTAACATCCTGATACCAACTGTTGGCTGGGAGGGCAGAAAGAATCTGACTCCGCAAATCAACCATAAGAGTCAACTCAGATATCTCATGCCTTCGCCTACTAGGGGCATCTGCAACCACATTCTCCTTCCCTTGGATATACTTCACCTCGAAGTCATATTCACAGAGAAACTCCATCCAATGCCTTTGCCTAGCATTAAGGTTAGGCTGCGCGAATATATACTGAAGGCTCTTATGATCACTATGCAGCACAAACCTATGCCCAAGAAGAAAGTGCCTCCATCTTGTCAATGCATGAACCACTGCCGCCAACTCAAGATCATGGGTAGGATAGTTTAGCTCATGATCCTTGAGCTTCCGTGACTCATATGCAATGACACGACCCTCCTGCATCAATACTGCACCTAATCCCTCCAAGGACGCATCTGTACAAACTACAAAGTCCCCAATAGGATTCGGTATCGCAAGTATAGGAGCACTAGTCAACTTCCCCTTAAAATACTGAAAGGTTGTCTCACACTTCTCAGACCACTCAAACCTCTTTCCTTTCCTCTGAAAGGAGGTGATAGGATGCCCTAGCCTCGAAAAGTCCTGCACAAATCGCCTGTAATAACCCACTAGCCCACTAGCCCCATGAAGCTACGTATCTCTGCCACATTCATGGGCTCAGGCCAATCTAAGATCGCTTGGATCTTTGTAGGATCCACTGGAATACCTTCGCTAGAGATCACATGCCCAAGGTATTGAACCTTAGTCCTAGAGAATTCACACTTCGACAAGTTAGCATATAGCTGATTATCTCACAAACACTGCAATACCTGTCGTAAATGCTCCTCATGTTCCTCCATCGTTCTAGAGTATACCAAAATATCATCTAGGAACACAAGAAAAAACTTGTCAAGGTATGTATGAAATACCCCATTCATAAGACTCATGAACACTAAGGGTGCATTCGTCAAACCAAATGGCACAACTGTGAACTCATAGTGACCACACCGCATTCGGAACACGGTCTTATGAATATCTGACTCGAAGCTTCAAAGCTGATGATATCCTGATTTGAGATCAATCTTCGAAAATATGGTAGCACCTTTGATCTGATCGAATAGATCGTCAATTCTAGGAAGAGGATACCGATTTCTGATGGTCACTTTGTTCAACTGTCGGTAATCAATGCATAACCGAAGTGAACCGTCCTTCTTCTTCACGAAGATGACAGGTGCTCCCCATGGAGAAACACGAGGGCAAATAAAACCCTTCTCTAGCAATTCCTCAAGCTGCAACCTAAGCTCTTTCAGCTCTTGAGTAGTCATGCAATAGGGAGCTCGTGAAATGGGCTCTGATCCAGGTACCAAGTCTATCTTGAAGTCAATGTCCCTCTGAGGAGGTATCCCTAGAATCTCATATGGAAAAACATCAGAAAACTCCTGAAGGATGGGGTGACTATCAAGAGAAACCTTCTCTTCTCCACCTCCTAGATCCAAATCATCCACTGTAACAGTGAACAATTGGCAACCCTTCCGCACACACCTTCTCAACTGCATAGCTGAGATGATCCTCAAAGAGACCGGCCTTTGAACCCCCACTACCTCTACCTCTCTACCAGATGCCTCAATGCATCTAATCGACTTACGTCGACAATCAATGACTGCACTATGAGACTCTAACCAATCCATTCCTTTGACAATGTCATAAGAACCCAATGGAATAACATGAAGGTCCGAGGTAGTCTGGAGAGCTCCAACCTCTAACCTACACTCAGGCACAAGGGAAAGGGATGCAACTTTTGCACCCGAAGCTAACTCTACCTGCCACCTATCGACCTGCTTTACCGCATCCAGTCTACATCGCGCCATGACAGATGAAGAAACAAAGGAATCTGATGCTCCAGAATCAAATAGAATAGAAACTGGGTTACACCTCAACATACCATAAGCCTCAATGACTGTACCCTGGTGCTCTACCTGGCGATTGTCAACTGCTGCGAATACTCGATGCCCACGGCCTGCATCTCCTACAGTCGGCTCTGACGCTGCTGGTCCCTGAGAATAATCCGATGCACCCTTATTGGGACACATCCTCGCTATGTGACCCTGTTGGCCACACACAAAACATCCAGTGCCTCCACCGAAGCCCCTACCTATAGGTGGTGTGCTAGACTGTTGTGCACTACCCCTAAAAGATGAATGAGAACTTTGTGTTGGCTGCTCAGAGTTGAAGTGTCTCATGCGCCTCCAACTCCTGTCCCCCTGCCTCTACTGGAAACCCTTCTGTTTCCCCTAGAAACCCTGTTGCTACTGCTGACCACTCTGAGATGGACCCTGCTGAGCTCTAGAAGGTGCACCTCCCTGAGGCTGACCTCCTCGAGCACTAGTCCCAGCTGCTGAACCACTGCCCACCTGCACTCCTACATGACCACCTAAGACCATCGCTAGGTTCTCCTCAATGAGCCTGGCCTTATCGACCGCCACCTCCATGGTCCTGGGTTCGAAAACCCGCACTCCACCACTGATACGGGCATTTAAGCCCTTGAGAAAATGTTGTACCAACATGCCCTCGTCATCACCTATGCCCACATACTGTTTGAGCTCGTAGAAACAACACTCATACATCTCTACTGACATAGTCATCTGTCGAAGGGTGTGGAACTCATCCCCTCGACGATGCCCCCAATGCTCAGAAAGAAATCTAGCCTGAAACCGCTCTAGGAACAACTCCCAAGAAACTGTACCAATATCCAGATGGAGCTTCTGCTCCTCTAATCTCCACCAAGTGGAGGAAAATCCCCTCAAGTGCATGATAGTGCACCTAGCTCGAGTGTTGCTCCCATATGGGTGCATAGAAAAACACCTAATCAAGTCAATGAGCCATGTCTCTGCCTCCAAACCACTTCCTGATCCATCAAAAATAGGTGGTCGTGCTCTAAGCAAGTCCCTCATATGGGCTGCTACCTTTGAATCAGAGTGAACTGGTACCTCTCTCTCTAACCAACACTGGCTCTACCTCCTGCCTAGGCCCAAGGCGGGCAAGGGTCTCCTCTAACAACTGACGCAACTGAGCGTCCTCGATCCTAGGTGGATCCGGATTCTGATTGCCATCTCCTGGAATATTCTGATAAGCCTGTTGCTCCTCATGATCAGAAACAAGTGGAAGATGTGGAGGTGGGTCTTGTTGTTCCCCAATGCGACCGCCTAAACGACCACGTCTACGATGCCCACCTCTTCCACGCCTAGGAGGCATTATCCTACACAGACACAAATAGGTATCAAGCACAACACACAATTAAAACCCACACAACTAAAAGCTTAATGGGCTCATCATAATCCCAGAGTACCCAGTGTTTAAACCTAGGCTCTGATACCATGTGTAATGCCCCGCCACGCAACCCTAGGGGAAGTTGCAAACTACTAAACAAATGCACACTTTTTTTTTTTTGATTAATTACAAATACATGTATGATCACAACACAAAGCCAACAATCCCCTAAGGTTATGAGACAAAGGTTATTTAAATCACAATTTAAAACAACATGCATGAAATGAAACATAACAACATTCACTTAACTAATTAAAGCACATACATTCCATACATGAGATTTTCATTAAGACCATGAGATCCTTCATGGTTACCAATGACATAAGTTATATAATTACAATTACATCTCTCATTTCCAGAATGAGGTAAATCAATAACATGATTGCTTATTACAATTTCCACCTCGATAACATGAGGGGTAATAAAATACAAGAGCAACTATCATAAGTGAAACCAAGGTAGCAACTGGATCCCACGAGCTCTCCAACACGAAAGTCTCGTCCACATAAGCAAATGCCAAAAACAACGAAGTAAGGTGCACGTTCCACCCAACCAAGTGATACCCGAAGGCTCACCCCCCGTGCTAGGAGATAGTAACAAGGGTTTCAGGTCAAGACCAACAACCTCTATACATAGGCAACATGACTCAACTGAAAAAGGATACGAACAAGACATCACATGACATAAAGGTTACAATGCTTCCAGATTTTAAATACTTGAACACATCACGAATACAAACATAATGCTGACTTAGGAGAAGTGTCATCACAATGTCGCATGGGATATCCTGGCAAGTCTTCCTAGGTCTCGGCCCCCATCTCAGGATATCTTGGTAACCTCTAACGACTCCTGGCCCCACATGCAAACCAATGCGGAATCAGTTATCTTTCGAAGGGACAAGATAACGATCTTGCCATTCCAGGCCTTCTCATCTCATCCCAAGTCTATACAAGCACTTGCGTCCATGAGCGAGGAAAAATTAATCTTTTTAAATGTTGGTACCACCTATGCTAATTAATTGGTTTAATTTTTCACTGAATTAACCAACTTACATTAAGATCTCCTAGCACCACTTTGTGTGCTGACCCTCAATGCAAGCCACTTCTCTAAGACAACACATGGAACTATGCCACCACCAAAGGGTACTCAAGTGCAACCTAGGGATAATGACTCCCTAAACACGACATAAAGTCAACGTAGCCCATTCATAATAATTGGGTACATGGGACACAATTAAGCACTACCCAAGGCAAACAAGGTCAACTGTCATGACAGCAACCCCAAAACACATAAAAGAAGATCCTATCTGGAAGACTTACATAGTACTGACTAGACTGCCCCACACCAAGAAGAAGCATTACAAGCAATATAAAGTAGGCTGCATTAGGATTTCGTAAATCCAATTCACTCAACGCATTGGTGCATTAATCAAATTAAATAAAATAAATTCTTGCACAATTACATGAGTGTGGTCTAATGCGTTGCAAATATTTCTGTAATCTACACTTGATCATTTAATCATAATGCAAAAATTCTCATAATGATAATAACCCCATATACATTGCAAAAATAACTTATAATTGTGATGCTCAAATATCATTATATTTTAAAAAAAAAAAAAATATATATATATATATATATATATATATATAATAACTTATATATATATTAAATATATTAATTATATATTTAAATAATAAATTATTTTAAAAACACATAAAACATTGTAATCATAAATATTTATATATATATATATATATATATATATTAAATATGATATATATATAATATATTATATTATATATAATATAATATACATATATTATATTCAATATATAATATATAAATAAAAAAAGATTATTAACAAAAAATGCATAAAGCAAAAGGGGTTTGGGCGGCGCCCTGCCCTAACAGGGGACACAGCCTCCATTGCTGGGGGCTGCGGCCTGTGTGGGCAGCGGCCGGTATATTCCTGGTAGAGTAGATCATTTACCAAGCTGCCAGGGGTTAAAACCCCTCCCTCATACCTCGCGTGGGTAAAGCCACACGGCTCCGCCAAAAAAAAAGGAAAAACACGACTGGTAAAAAAATGAAAATTCTGGGTAAAACCCAGAACGGTGAAAAAAACACAATTTCACATTATTTCGAATTTTTTTTGTTTAAACAACTCACAAATATATATGTATATATTTATATATATATATATATATATGTATATATATATCTATATATATATATAATATCTCTTCTCCTAAAATAACTTCCAGTGTATATATATATACACACACAGTCATAATAAATGACTGTAAAAATGCTTATTTTCCAAACACAGATTGAGCAAATGCTCAATCTGAGAATTACAATAATTTGCCACACATTGCAAGATTTAACACAATAAATTAAAGATTTCTCACAATTTGAATTAAGATCTTTCCAAGCAAATACACTTTCATAGAAAACTATTGAATTTCCATGCTTGTTTTCAAAATTTTCATTGATAGTTTTCATTTTCTTTTGTTTTCACTAAAGTTTGAAGGTTCTTTTGTTCAAGTTCAAATGAAGATCTTCTCATGGGTTTTCAATCAAAATTTGAATTCCATTAATAGATTGAACCATTTCAAACAAAAAGAAAAATAATTTTAAAATGAGATGGCATAATAAGGAAAGCATGGAACCTTTTGTTTTTCTCCAAGCTATTTGAATCTTTCAATGGAGGTTGCTCTCCTTCAAATTTTGCTTCAACAAATCTTTCCAATCATTCTTCAAAAAATTTCTCCAAGAATTCCAAGTTTCTTGTTGCTCTCCAAAATTACCAAATTCTAGAAAAGATAATTCAAAAAAGAAAATGAATTTCCTTATGCCCTTTTCCTCCTCCAAATTGTCAAACCCCTAATTTGAGTTCACCCACCATAGTTATTGTTATTTTGGATATTTTCATTTTTGACAATTTATAAAACAATTCTATTTCCCACTTCAAATGCATAATATTTATTTAAACAAAATTCTATTTGCACCCCAAATGTCAATTAAATTCCCTTTCATCCACAAAATTGAATTTAACAATTACATTTAAAAAAATCATTTTTAATTTTATTTCAAGAGGAATGCAAGGAAATTTCTATTTTTTTGACTTGTCACAATATTTAATAATGCTAACACAATTGAACTAATTTAATTAATCAGAAAATAAATCTACTTCATGATTAGATTATTTTATTGATTGAATGAAATTAAAGAATTAATTAATAAGCACTCTTTTATGAATTTTGGCAATAAATTTAAATAAAGAAAACACCATTTCACTAAGAAATTTAAACATGCAAGCAAGGAGAGATGAGATAACAAGGAAAATAACTTATCCCAACTAACAACCCGATAACACACTATGGCTAGGGTGATGTCATGACACAGAAAACCTAGCTACTATCTCCCAATAATTTTATGTTGAACAAGGGACATGCTCAGACCTGTGGAACCAGGTGGAGTCAATGTCCTGTACCTGCATCCTGCACACAACCCAAGTGTCGAACATGCATATATATATAAATATTAAAACACACCATGAAGAGGAAATCACAAAATCACAGGGCACTCGCATGCAAGTGATGTGATCTCGTCCCCTCCACCAATACAATATCGCTAACTGACACCTCTAATCATCAATGGTATAATCAAAGCATAAAGCATCAATAATTCACATACATGATAATTTAATCCATAACATGAAATAATAATATCATCTGATTAAAGTACCATCACATCAAAACATAATGTTTACATCACTGAACAATTAGCGGTCAAATGTAACCAAGTTATAACCAATGTGCTAACAAAGCAAAAGATACATAATTAACACTGTTCGATGAAAAGAACAAAATGGAGGTGTTCCAAACACCTTATTGATATTTTAATCTTTAATTCTAGGCATGAATGTAACATAGTTATTTGTTAGTTCCTTAAGTATAGGTGAACAAGTTTGTAATAGTATGGTTGTATTTAGCTCGTTAGTCAGTAATGAAATCGAACAATGTCTCCTTAACTCCTACACTTCAAATGTTGAGAGCGTTAATTAGCTTAATTAATGGGCTAAAAAGAAAAAAATTGTTGGGATTTTTTAGTGAAAATTATGGGCATGACAAAAGACTTCACCAATTCTATGACCATTAAGTTCTTCAATTGAAACTGGTTTTGTATGTTCCTTTTTAGGCCTAAAAAACAATATAAAGTATTGTTTATAAGACTTATATTGTAAATGTTTTTTAAAAACTGTTCATAAATAATCTTTGTGAATTTTTGAAAAATATTGATATGAAAAGATACTTACATTTTGACTTGATGTTCTTGTGCATTATTTTTGTTTGTCTCTATTCTTTTGAACTCTTCATTTGATATGGTATGGAACAATGGGAAGCACAGTACAAAGCAGTTGTTAGATAATCATAAACATCAAAATGTTTAAAAAATAAAGAAGACAAAATGTAAGCATAATGCGGAGTTTGCTTACTATGTTTTTGATTTCACCTTTGAAGGTCCTATAGTATGAGTAATATTAAATTTAAATTAAAATCTATATTTTAGTATTTGTTATTTTTTATTGAATTAAGAAATAGACAAAATAGTATCATGAATCACTCAATATGTATCTATTTTGAATATTTTGTAATATTTTTTATTAATGTTTGACCAAGCATGGTCAATAATTGATCCTGGTACATTATCATTTAAATCAAGTAAGAAATGCATATTATTGTTATGAAGAAATCTTTGTAACTGTTTTGTATTTGTATTGTCAATTTCCATATTGTTATTAAAATCTCCAAGAATTAGTATACTATTATTCAATTTAACATTGGCTAGTGATTGTTGTATAATTTCGATTATTGAATAGATTTTTGTTTTTGGTGGTGAATACAAGTTAATTATTGTGATTTCAAAGCTATGAATAAGGAGGTTGGTTTGTAAAACTTTGATATTGTTTGAACTGTATTGATTTGAATAAATGATTTGGATATACTTTTTAACAAAAGTCATCACTCCATGAAAATAATACATAGAAATAGAATTAAAATTTGTAAGTTTTTTGTGATAGTACAATTCAGATGTGTGTGTCTCTTGTAAGCATATCATGTCTGATTCTAAGAAGTCATAATGTAATACCCCTCATGTTGTTGATACTCTTTTGTGTTGATTTTGTACTTGGTTTGTGATGGTGATCATTTCTACATTTTGGTTGTGTGTGTGGATTCATAGTTTGGTTGGTGTGCTGCACTTAACATTACTTATGATGCTTAATGATACATTATGTGGTGATTATGTTATTTGGTTATGTTATGGTTTTATTTAATAATATATGTGGTGATGTTGTGATTCTATGTTGCTATAGTTTATGATTTGTTTTCTAATGAGTCTTGGTGAAAAGATGGAGTGACATCACTTGCTTGTGAGTGCCCTGCTACCCCACGATTACCTTTCACGGTGTGTCTGCAATGGAGATTTACATTCTACTTGATGTTTTTTTCTATGTAGGATGTAGGTACTGGGCACCGACTCCTCTTGCTTGACAGGTTTGAGCATGTCCCATAAACCCAATAGGTATGATGTTGAAAAGGGAGTTGATAAGGAAGTGTCCCTGTCCCAAGTCTGTCACCTCACTGTGAGTCTTACGATGTCATGGTTTTGACCTTGTCTTGTTTTAGTACTGGTTTTTATTAATTATTTATTTATTTGTGAATATTTTTTATTTAAATAATCTTTATTTTATGTGTGATTAATTAATGTTATTTAGTTGATATAATTATTTGTAGATAATTGTAGTTTAAGTTAATTAATTAAATTTTCTTAATTGAGTGAATAGTTTAAATAAAAATATTAGATGCTATAATGCGAATAAGAATTTTAAATTTGCATAAGGTAAATGATATTAATTCTTGAATTTTTAAATTAATTAAATAGAATAAATTCTTTATTAATATCAAAAGAAAATAATTTTTAAAAATTAGTTAGATAATAATTGGAATAGTTATGGGGGTGAGTGGGAATTGAATGCAAAAAAAAAAAATCTTGTTAAAAAAATATTCTCGGAGAGAATATTGGCATGCTGTGAAAAGGTAAGAAGGGACTTCACAGAAAAAAATAAAAAATAAAAATTGGCTGTAGAATTGTTTTTGGGTTTTGGGGGTTTCTAGTTCAAAATTTGAGGAGGTTTTCAAGAATATATTTTTGGGCTCATATTTTGTATCTCGTTGGAAGTGAAGATTTTGGAAAGGTCTTAGAAGTTGAACTTTGAAGGCGAAGCTTTGCTCCAACTCTCATTCCTTCAAGCTTAAAAAAAA
>VDFB02069575.1:0-31409 GCA_007258455.2 Sequoia sempervirens
GAGATGAATTTGTTTTCAGTTCTCTGGGTCATCACACTTATGTATCCCCTGTGTACTACCTATTTACAGATGGTCATAGAATGTTCTCAGTGTTTCATAGATTGTTAAATTTAGTCTATGAGCAAATTTATCCCTAACTGTAAAATGCAGATCTTTAAACCGCTTGCAGATGAAGATATTGCAGTCCCTTCATTACTTAATTCCCTTAGCCCGGCAGAAAATCAAATGGTTGCAGTTAAGGTAGCAGCAAAACAAGTGGGTGCAGGTAAGACAGAAGAAAATCAAGTGGTTGTTGGGAAGGATGAACTAACTGAAACTTTAGGAAGTATGTTGGGCTCGTTGCAAGCACCTCAGACTGGTTCTTTGCAAGCCTTATCCTTGCTGCCACAGAAAGTGTGTTCTAATCGTGATTATGGTGAAGAAAGTGAAGAAGGAAGTGATACATCTCAATCGCAAACTGTAAATTATATGTCAGATGGGTCTGTCTCAGATGCTGAGCTTGAAGCTACCCTTGGAGCTGGGATTGCACAAGAACCTGACAAGACCAGCAACACATGCAAGGAAATAAATGGTAATTCACCTAAACAGGTTTATAAAGAAGGGAGGGAATCTGGAAAAGATACCACTCCATCTATTGCAGATGCTAAATACCAAACTATGAAGGAAGATTTAAAAAATGAAATGGTTGATGGCAGAGAGACTTGTGTGTCATTTGACAATTTTCCTTATTACCTCAGGTATGAAGTTGCATCTTTTATATAGACCTATTTTGCATTCCTTTTTGACTGCTGTGCTTTACATTCTTAATTTGCATCAATTACGTTTTTTATCTGGTCTCAAAATATGTACTAGATCTATAGAATGCATTAATAGTTCATTATGATTTTCTCCTTAATGCTTTTGCAACAATACATTCCTTGGAATTATTTTACAAAAATGGGCCTCTATTGTACGCATTATGAATTTTCCTGGTATGCTTTATTATGGCATTTATGTTGCTGGTCTGTGACAATACCTGCCCTAACAAAAGGGTTTTTTAGCAATTTTAAAACGAACCAGAAATGAAGGCTGTTTGAATTGTTGTCTTAGAATATTTTTTTCTCTTTTTTTCTGACAATCATGTGGCTTCACTTGCCTCTACAATTTTCTTTTGCAATGGAACTTATGTTTCTCATAGATGGTGGGATAATTGTACAATTAGAGTTAATCACACAGTCAGCTAAAGAAGATTAAGTTTGACTTCAGTTTTTATGTCTTCTAGAATGTATTTTTCTTTGATAAATGCTTCTTTCCATGTTACTTAAAATTTAACCACCATTCAAATTGGTATTATATGTTACTGCATGGTTTCTACCTTTTTGTCACCAGTACACATGATTTCTAGTTCTACCTTTTTGTCTCTGGTACTTTGGATTTTGGACCATTTCTTTATCTGATATATATAGGTTGCCGTTGGGTTATATCATTTGCCTTGGAACTGATGGAAAAACATGGTAATCGAAGTTTACTTCTGGATTTAATCATCTAGCTAGGTTGCCCTTAGTCTTAGGGATGAAATTCTCTATGTAAGTCTGATCTTTTGTTTTCAAAATTGTATATTTTGGTTCTGATCTACCAGATGTTTTGTCACAATTCAAATAAATGCAAATTCTATATGAATATTTGATGCCTAGTCTTGCTTTAGTAGTTTCATCGGCAAGCTGATTAAAATCTTATGGTTTGTTGACAGCAAGAAAACAAAAAGTTTGCTGATTGAATCAATGTTCATACATTTGAAACGGAACAAATTTAGAGACTTTACAAAAGAGCTTTCTACTATAAGCCCCAAAATATTGTTGTCTGGCCCTCCAGGTCTGTTATCGTCTTTTCTTTTTCTGTACAAGCTTGAACAATGATAGTGGTTACTTGGAACATGATTGTGATTACCAATGTATTCATTGACATTCTGATTTGACTTCTGTTGTCATTTACACAGGTTCTGAGATATATCAAGAGAAGTTGGTGAAGGCATTAGCAAATCATTTTGATGTCAAATTGCTTATATTTGATTGCAGTGAAAAGCTTGCGGTAAGCATTGCCATATCAGATTCTGAGCATTATCAAACTCTGCAAACCGTTTTTTTCAAAATCTGATACTGTCTGAGCTATAATCTAAATTCATGTTAGTAGCGATGGTTGATTGAGTCCTTTCTTTTTGGAGTGGGCCAGAATTCATAGGGATATACTATTTTATAATTGCAAGGCATGAAAAGTTGCATTTTATTTAATCACAATTCTATTTTTCAAGGGAACAAGTTTCATCTTGACAACTTTGAAGCATAACATGTGTTCTAAAATTACTTCCATTTTATTGAATATTTTGTTCAATCCAGCTGGATCCTTGAATGTAATCTTCTTCTTTGTATTGTTCTCGGCTATGTTTATTCTGATGCTTATTTTGTAATTACATAAAGGGTACATCTATGAAGGATGCGGAACAGCTGAAAGAAGGCTTAAAACCCATAAGTAAGAATTTAAGAGAACGCTGGGGTAATTTGCAGTCAAAATATGATATGTTATCAATTAAATTACGTGAATTGGGTTTTAGTCTGCAAGGCACTGCATCAAAATTGCATGCAGGGATGAAACAGGAAACCTCAGCTTTACCGTCCATTTGTGCTGCTCCTTCAGCAATAAAGGGATATTCCTTTAAGAGAGGTAGTTGCAAGGCTTGGTCAGAACTTTAATTCATATATTATAAACAAATCAAATTTTAGTTGCATGTATATTTGAGAAATTTGGTGGACATTTGTTGATCATATTCAATGAAATTTGTGTTTTGTCAGGTGATCGAGTGAAATATATAAGTCCCCTACATAAATTGGGCCATCCCACTCCTCAAGCTCCTTTGAGGTATGTCTTATGAATACTATCTATGCGAATTTCTGCAAATGCCAGTCTATCTAGCACTTCTTAGGTACATCACAGAACAGGGTATATTGTTGAGTTTATTTTGATAACATGCTGAGGCATGCTCATACTATAAATATTGAGTTTTGATGAAGCACTTACATCACAAGAACAGGGTATATGGTTGAGCTTATTTTGGTAACATGCTGAGGCATGCTCATACCATAAATAATGGGTTTTGATAAAGAAGAGAATGATGTTTCTATACTGTATCTTGGAAATTTTTCTATTTGATCTGCAACTCTAAGCTTGAAGTCTTTGAAACAACTGATTTGAGTATAGAATTATGCTGAAGTGTAGTTACACAGCTATAAAAGTATTTGTATGGATATTTGTATTTTACTTCTGTTGGTGGCTTGGGCCATGTAGACTTCTTTCATAAGGGCAATGTTCCCAGTTTTTCCAGGCCCTGTCTCTTTTAGTCAGTTCTGAGTATTTCCAAATATTGGCAATCTTATGACATGTTTCTGACTTGAGTTCACTCTGGTGAATTTGGTTCGTGTTATTATTATGCTCCAAGTATGCATGCAGCAAATTTAGAAGTGGGGTTGCCCTATATTGGTGTGCGGTAGTTTCTAACTATCCAATTTCAAATTTTGCAGTGTCCTTTCATTTAAAAGAAAGGGTAATGCTCAACACAATAGGGGTAATGTTCATTGTAGCAATGCGTTTGTCCCAAGGTTCTCACAATCATCTTATTTATATTTGCATTAAGATTATAAGAATAGATATATGTATAAAAATGACTAGGGTGAGAGGTTATTTATATGCAGATTAAGAGGCACATTCGAAAAGATGTGTCCTGTCAAGGTGAGAAATGTCTCTTGGTGATGAGGCTTGATAACTAATCATGATAATTTAACATATTTTTTAATGTTTTCAGGGGTCCATCTTATGGTGATCGAGGGGAAGTAATTTTAGCTTTGAAAGAAAATGGATCATCTAAACTTGGTGTACGATTTGATAAGCCAATACCAGGGGGGGTTGACATTGGTGGCCTTTGTGAAGAAGATCATGGTTTTTTCTGTGGTGGTAATGCTTTGCCACTAAATTTGACATTGACTTGCAAATAAGGTATAATTTTTATGATTATTAAAGTTGTTTATGCTCGACAGGAAGTGACCTACTTTTAGAAGCTTCTGGTGAAGAGGACATGGACAAGCTAGTTTTCGATGCACTTTTTGAGGTAGTCTAAAGTTCGATGTTTACTGAATTTCAATTCTAAAATTCTTCTCATTAACTTTTCTTAGTTCACATTTTCACTATTTTCCAGGTTGTGACAAGTGAGAGTAAGAATGGTCCTCTGATACTTTTCATGAAAGATGTTGAAAAGTCACTAATATACAACTCAGATATTTATCGTGGGTTAAAAAGAAAGCTGAAAACATTGGCCGAAAGTATTGTTATCATCTGTTCTTACGCAAAAGTTGACGATAATAAGGAAAGGGTAATATAGTTGCATATTTTGAACCTGTTTAGGAATGTTTATTGGATTTTATCAATTTATTTTTTTATTTCAATTATTTGAATGTTTGTTGGATGTATTGAATTTCTTTTCTAATTTCATCTTCATTGAGTTGTGGATGGTTTTATCTGACAGCCACGTCCTAGGGGTATACCCTTCATTGAAATTGGAGACTATCAAAATGGTCTGCTTGACTTTGGTTTACCTGTAAGTTTATTTGGATCATTTAGATAGACACTTGTTTGAGCTTTTAGTCATGATAACCATTATACTAGGTAAAAATGTATGGAGTAGACTATTTATGAATATATCATTTGATTGGTGTTTGATTGGTAAGCTAAAGTATATTATAATAAGATAGGCACATAATTCCATCCAGTATACAACATGATGCATAATTGTACAAGGGAGGATGTCTCCTGTAAGCTGAGCACCCTATTGGTCACTACAATGCTAAAATAGAAGGTTTTTATAAAATATTGCTCATATATTTAAGCATTCGCCACTCTTTCAATTTATCCCATATAAAAGACAAAATCATGAATACTTACCAAGAATTGCTCCATAAGAACAAAATAGAGCTGTCAAAAATTGCAAAACACTATCCATGGAGATCAAAAACTTATAAATGCTAATATTAAGCAGGCAGCTTACTCATCTTGTGCTCTGGGTAGCAACATGATAATCCAGCTTTATCAAGTATTCAGCACGTGCCTTGTGGTTGTGATTAAAGTCCTCTTGAATGTGGGCTAACATTTTCATAATATGGTTTTCATCTTATCTTGTGCCTCTTCCAGGATTGTGTTGAACATATAATCCTTGGTTGCTAAATACTTTATGAATTGTTTATTAATGGCCTTGAGCCTATGGAATGGAATTAAACTGTCAACAGCAGAAGATTTCTACCTCATTGATCAACTCTAGTCTCCTTGAAAATAATTTGTGTTCCATTTCATAATTTCTCCTGGGTTTTCAGAGGGTAAAAGTCCCTATGAGTTGAGGGTTATTTTGATCTCAAAAGTAGGAGAGTGGTTCTACTGACACATATTATCTCAGTAAAAGAAGTCTCCTCTATCCAACTACCTTGAGAATCCAAATCGAAATAGGCTCTTGTTCCTTAATAACTCTATTAAATGTTTCAAACTTTTAGCACAACTGACTGTAATTACCCTTAAACATTCATTTTTATCAACAAAATTAGCATAATTGAAATAGTGAAATTGAGTCACATAAATGTTTCCTTGTCTGTGGATATCAAAGCATTTGCAGTTGGTTGTTAAAGTTTTTGCTTGTCTTTCAGCTTGTTGATTTTATTATAGTTGATTTTTGGGAAAGTTTACAGTGTGGTACAAAGTATCCAGGAATGTGTTGATGTTCAAAGATGTGAATACATTCTAACACAGAAGTAAAAATCTGTTGCCTCATAGGGTGAGACATATTATCACAACAAAGGAGCAACATAATTAGGAGTGGTTTCCTTGAGACAGAAGCTACTTTATGAAGTCAAGCTATCATATAAAGGAATTAGCTATGTTTGATGCTATTTTATATGTCTTACAGTTTAACACCTGGGTTGAAAGTTGAAACCGATGCTTGTCATTGCATTCTTTCTACCATTTGGAGTTGTTTTAAGGTTCTGCTGACTTCATCCATTTGGGGACAAACTATCACATTTAACTATAGACAATAAGCCCTTCCAATGAAGGTAATTAATGGAGAATATTGCATCTGTGGCTAGTTTCCATTGTGATATAGAATAACAAATATTTCTACTTTCAAAAATTGCTTTTTTGAGATTTAGTTCTAGTAAGTGCTATTGTACATTTATCATTTTAAATGCTTGTCTGTGAGTCCAAAGGTCAAGAGAAGAATGAAACCTAAAGAAAGGAGGTTGTTTCCTTCAACTGTGACAACATCTCATCTTTTCAGCAAATATATCTTTTATGGCAGATATCGTTTCTTTTTGCTCTCCTATTGCTGCAAATTTCTTTATGATCTGGTTATGATTAAATTTGTTCCTTTTTATTAACTTAATATGGATGCTGCCAAACATGTTTTGGAATGTTACAGTTTGGGAGAAAGAACAAACATAGTAAAGAGGCCTCAGAGCTAGTGTCTGAACTTTTTCCAAACAAAGTAACAGTGGAGATGCCTCAGGTAGTGAAAATGTGTTCAAATATTCTATAGACTCAATTGCTTTCAATTTTTTACATGTAATTGAAAATTTCCGTTGATAAATGCAGGATGAAGCCCTTCTTGCTATATGGAAACTTCAACTAGAACAAGATATTGAAATGCTTAAAGTGAAGGCAAATCTAAGACACATTGAAACTGTGAGTTTCTGTTTCAGATACTATGGTTAGTCTTTCCTTTGTATGCATTCTTTTTAGAAAAGTCTTTCCTATATGGAATTCTGCAAAACAGTTTGTTAAATAGTGAAACTAATCCACCCATACATGCATGCACATACTTACATGCATGCATGCACACACATACATAGTTGCATAAATATGAAAAGTTATTCAGAAGTTGAGTGCAATGTTATATTGGGGTGGTTGTGAAGGTTGAAGCCAAGAGGTGCAATAATGTGCGGAAGGAGGAATGTGTGCATTCCTCAAAAGAATAGGAGATCCTCATAGAGGATGAGGATGAGGTGGAAGTAGAGGAATTGGAAGGAGAGGCTCTGAGGACTTCTATCCTGAGAAGGCTTTGCTACACTAAAATACCGGTCTAGTAGTGAGGGCGGCTACCTAGGGTGTTAAGGGTGAGGTTTGCGTCCCACCAGTTTGGGAGAACACTTTGGAGGAGGTGGATGGGATGTGGTGGGACAACTCCCCCAAGAAGAGGAGGTCGAGAGGAAAGTGGCTAGATAAGGAGCAAGCTTTGCATAAGTCAAGAAGGAACATTGGGTGGAGGTGGTCAGTTAATGGTGGGCTGGATTCAACAAGAGTAGAAATAGAGCCATGGAGGCTTGATGAGATGAGTGGCAGTGTCAGAGCTAGGTATAGGATTGTTTACAAACTAAGGAGTTGAGTGACAAAAAATAACAAGAGATTAGGTGAAGGGAAGAGTGGTGGCTGTTACACCATGTGGCTAGAAGAGTGGTTCTATCATTCATTCCTACTGTGTGAGTAGGGAATCACTTATTTTCTATCTGGGGATTATGATGCAAGGGCATCTCGGGCCAATCCATAATTTTGTAGCAAATGAAGACTAGGGCCACCATTTTTGGAGTCTAGAGGGACTTGGCTTTAAGAGGACATGAAAAATGAAGACTATGCACAAAAGTTGTAAGTACATGCGAGAGTCTAAGAAAAGGTGTTGGCTTGGAAGATGGAGATTATGCATTGAGAGTAAACATGGGGAATGCATGTCAAGTTGCAAGAAGCAAGGAGGCACATAGTTGTGGGGTGCATATGTGTGTAGGGTAAAGAGGCTTGCAAATGGGGCACAAATGGAAAAAGCAAGAAAAAGCTGGAGATTAGAAGTAGGGTGAAGCTTTGGAGGGAATGTGAGAGGATGCATCCAATGGTGGTAGAAAGAGTGCTTGTGCATAGAGTGGGAAGGGATTTTAATTACCATCCACGTGGTGGCACATAATAGTGTCAATAGATACAAAGCCATAGGGGAATTAATGGAGGTTGTAGAGTAAGTAATTTTGAAATCCAACATGGGTATATATACAGCCAAGCATGGCTGTTGTAAAGTTAGTCTGTCTGAGAGTCAATTTTGCTAGCCAAGAGCTAGGGGCAGATAAAGATAGATAGCTGGTTTAGAGAGTTAGCTGGCTTGTGATGAGAGCTGGTAGCTAGTCAGGTCGGTCAAGAGTGTAGGAGAGAGATTTCCAGATCTGCAGACTTGCTTGTGTGTAAGAGCTGAGGCTCTATTGTAAAATCAGTGCAAGGCCCTTTTATAATCTGGAACCATATCCCTTCAAATTAATGAAAATAGTGGTTTTCATTCTGTTGTCCATGCAAGTGATCGTCTAGGGCTGCGTGGTCAGGCATCCCTTCGCTTGGACCTCTAGCCATATCTGCATCATAAATATAATGCATCTTATTTAGATTCAATGGTGTAAATTTTTTTACTTCTAACGTATCAAATCTCCTTTGAGATACTTCTTTATGGAATTTTCAGATCTAAGATATGATTCTGGTTGTTTGGTCCTTATTTTTAGGATCGTGACATCTTGATTCATCCGCCTTATCTTTTTGGTTGCATAAATAGTTTCACTCTAGAAATCATTATTACTTATAATAGAATTGAACATCCTTTCCCTCTCCTGCAGTTATCAAATACACTAGCTCTCTTAGCTTATCTAGAACAATTTACCGCAGACTTTTCAGATTTATTTCAGCAATAATACACAAGACTTTTTCCCTTGCTTTTGCATGCCTTTCTAGATCACTACTTCATCACATTTTCATGGACATTCCTTTGGGTGCAGTAATAAGGTTTTAGTCAAGTAGTCAACATCTGCTTTGGATATTTTTTTGGTATTATATCATTGTTATCTTGCTTATAGAGGGTTTAAGCATTGTTGTTTATGTTAGATCTGCACTAGGAATTATATTTTTGTATTGCATTCATATTGTTCATTGTGTAACGTGCCAACCCTTCAGTGCAATAAAAATTTCTTAAATTTACATCATATGAGTAAATAAACGTGCTAACAAGCCATTGCAATAAAATTTTTCCTTTCTTTTATTGAAAATATACGAACAAGATGCCATATCATATTACAATAAAGAATCCACATCATTACAATAACTTCATAAGTACACGTAACAAGAACACATAGCTTTACTAACATAGCTCCAATGAGCTTTAGAACAAATAGCTGTAAGACGGTCCAAGATCTTCCCTTTCAAATCTTGGTTCTTTTGTCACCTGCTATGGAGGAGAAGCATCACGTGGGCGGTTTTCCGCCAACCACAGACTCATAATGCGGTCCCCGCACATCTATCATATGATAGATGGCCCTTCCCTTCGACAAAGAGATTGGTAGAATAACCGATAACGACAAAACTAAGCATAGTGCTGTGTCCTACATATCTAGAACCTTGTAATTCCACAATCTCGAACTAGCATGTAATGTTGGATCATGGTGAATTGATAGTGTAGTCTCAAAAGCCACACAACCTAGAAAGGAGTTACACAATCTAGAGTGGAGTCTTGTACATTCACAATACTTTGATCAAAGAGTTTTAATTCAGTAAACGACAGAGGGTCATCTATCACATACACTACTCAGGGCCGATTTGACTTAAGGCTATTTTAAGCTACACATAGGTATTTCCTTCAATGGATAGTTCGTCATCCCAGATAACCTACCACCATATTAATCTACTTGGAATTAACCACTTTACTAGTAAGTATACAAGCTAGGTATTCCTTCTAAGGATAGTCCATCATCCTAGATAACCTACATAATTGGATAACTCGACTTACGTGTAGGTATATCAATCCCTCTCCCATACTGGATGCCCTCTCCTAGGAGAAATCATAAGTTTTATAGCAAGTATGTACACAAGCACCCTCCCACACTGGATTATTTATCCTCCGAGTAACACAAGCTTTCCGAGTTAAACTAATAACTTAGCTGAGTGTACCTCAAGTGACTCTTGCATTCAAATCAAGCCTAGTATATAATAACTAAGATACACACCCAATTCCTACTATGGAGTAAGTATAACACTTTGCATCCATATTCAAACATGTCTAGTATATTTAAATACCTATGTTGTACCATATGAACATGATTAAATACCTTTGTCAGGTAATCTCTTTGACATATTTAGTATAGTTAAATATTTGTGTCTAGCTACCTTTTCGACATATCTAATACAATCAAGTATCTATGTCAAGCAAACTCTCCTAACCTAGAGTACTTATAAACACATTATAATAGCACCCTAAAAGCTTCAATTCTCTTATCCAAGACACTCTCAATTATTTCTATTGCACTTACAAAAAAGACATTCAGGTAGTATAGAAATCACATAAATTCCAAATAAGTATAAAGAAGAATTCCCCATGCCTGTTTACACTTATTCCAGCAGTGACATCAGTGCAGCCTGCCCTTTAGTTCAATTCAGCTTCTCAACCCAATTCACACTCCCTCTCTGGTTGAAGTACTATCCTCTTAGAATTTAAACAACTCTTTCTCACAGATTATATCTCTTACCAAAAATAGACCATTCTTCCTCACAAATTCCCTCTTTCCCACTCTTAGAAATCAGTAGCAGAAATGATGTATTCCTTCGGTAGAATACGTTTCACTCCAAATGTGAACAACTCTCTCAGAAATGTGAACATTGATGAATATTAATGTCACTCAGAAACATGAAGGTTGATGGTATCAATTGTCACTTAGAAAATGATGAATCACTGTAGATGATGTCACTCAGAAAATGATGAATGATTGTAGATAGTGTCACTCAGAAAAATACACATATGGCAAACAACACAGACTGGTAATCACAAACTGTGAGTGAAATGGAATGAAAGAGTAATGTAGAATACGACTGAGTGAATTCTGAATGCATACAATGAATGCGAACCATCAATAATAAACAATGAAGGTTGGGTGACTATTTATAGGGCCTCAACCTCCAACGATTCCCTCATGTTTTGGCATGTGGTTTGCCAACACTATTGTATGAAATATTCAAACCAGAAGGTGGTGCGATTTCTCTTCCCTACTCAGTTTTCAACAAGGTGAGGCGGCCTTCATTTTAATCCAGCACTGAGATGACAAATTTGAAGGCACATGGTGAAATTGTGCCAATCGACACCTACAGGAACAGTTTTCAGATGTGGCGCTAGACTTCAGTAAAGGCGGATTTAAAAGATATCAGAGAAAAGGTCATAAGATAAATCCTGTACACAGCCTATTTCCTAGGTTGAATCGACAAAGCTTTGTTGCTGCATTGATTTGTTCTTTGTTTCAAATTCTGACTTGGTCAATATTTAAACGCCTTAGTGATTTTTCTCTCCGCATTTCACCTACAGGTGACGCGATATCTCATGATGCCGTGTTAATTCCAATCACAAATATTCAGCCATTTCAGTATATTAATCAAAGTTTGTAAAACACCTTTGATTTATTTCAATCCTCCAAAATGTATCGATTTCATATGATTTATTTCCAAAGTTCATAGACGTTGATTCAGAAATATTTCTCTTCCATAGTTCGATGATGAATATTTAATCAAAATAGGAAATACTTCGATTTCCCTAAGTTCTAAACTTCCGCATAGCAAACTTATGTGTATTGCTAGCGTCTATTTGTAGTTTAATAAATTGGCTTTTATTAGCCATGCACTTTATAAGGCTGCGCCCATTCTACTGCCGACTTGGTGGCTACTTTATATATGTTTTCTTATATATAAATTGCCTTTACATAACTGGCGCCCTTTTCTCTATACTCACATGTCTTCAAATAATTGCATAGCTTATACTTTGATTTCTATTGAATTATCATTTAGATATAAATAATATATATATATATATATATATATATATATATATATTTTATTTCATGATAATCAAATATGTTTATATTTGACATTCAACTGAATTTAGATGCGTAAACATTCGCACTTAATGGCAACCCTATTGACTTATATAAATTTATTTATATACTTTTCCACATAATATAAATCCATTCCATCGGATGTACAACTCTCTTTATCATATTCCTTGAGTGATAATACGTGTATATGATTATACACATATACTTATATATTATATACATATGTACACTTTTACACTAAGCATTAACACTTGCAAGTGTATTTGTGTATATATATACAAGCCTATTCATTATATGGTAATATGATAGTCTAGTAATCCATTCAACATTGAATGATTATGACCTAGTGTCTATTCCCACACATATGCATATACACGAATTGCCATTTCCTCATGGATGTACCTTGGTGAGTATTTCTTCTCACATATATGTGCATTTGCCAATGCCCTCATACATGGTCTATGTATATGTATTTATATGTATATGCCTATAGACATGCTATGTTTTACGTTTATATGAAACGACGTAAAGGTAATCATTCACAAATCCCAAAGGACTTAACCCAAGCACAATCAACACATTGCCATAAGGAAGAACTCAAAACTCAAATAGATAAACATCACCCAATACAACATGCAAAAGTAACAAGACTCTCAAATGCAAACCCATTGGCTAAGGATGACTTACCTATTACCCACACAAACTAACTTAGTTCACTCAATCTAAGGTGATGTGTGTGTATGCTCAGATAATTTACTTTACCGATTACCTGACCAAGATCTTCTCTCGAGTGATACTTCCCCTCCGCCTGGTGCAATGGTTCATATACCTGCATCCACTGACACATGCTTTCGGAAGTCATATGTTCATAACATAAGCAGTATACATAAACATTTCAAAAGTTAGAGTATTCACAATTCAATAACCATCTATTCTCATTTATGCAATATTTCACCATTAATAACATCAACTGAGAAAACATCAAATGAAACAACATCAAATGAGATAACATTTATATTGATAACAAGGTACAAGCATCATTAATTCATCTCTAGAATTCACATTACATTCTCATTTACCCTATCTAGTAATGGTAAATAGTAACTTCACAATTTGAGGTGTAACACATTGTGTGTTGAGAAGTCATGAATAGTGCATTTTGCAAGTCTCCTCCTTTCATTTATGAATTTTCAAGATACACAAATATTAAAAGAACAATTTCCAGAATAATTGCATACATAAAAAGTTTAAAAATTGAGGTTTCAAACCACACATTGTGGTTCATCTCCTAACATAAATATATTGGAAAAACCAAGTAGCTAGCAAAAATATTAATTAGCTATTTTGGTTGAATTAGGGCTATTGACACCATGTATTGCACATTTCGTTTTACATTTATCATTGCAATTGGCAAAGACTAGAAGATATATTATTGCTTGGATATGACCTATATCCTTCCAAATCCTAGATCTATATCTCTTGTTATTGTCTTCAGCTAGATCTTAGGTCTTGGTTTGTGTTAGAAGAGTGAATGCACAAATTTTAAGAGATTTGTGTGGTACACACTATAATGTGTGTAGGCTTGTGTTTTTTATTGTATAAGTTACCTTTTAGACATAATTAATGTTGTATTATTAGACCATTAACATAAGCATTGGATGCCCTTGTGTACTGAGTATAGTCTAGTATCATATCATATAACACCTCAAGAATACCTTTGACATATTGCAACACATGTTTTGTTGTCCATCAATGAACACGCTTTGATTGAGCAAAAACCTGAGAGAGATAACTAATAGCAAAACAAAAATCTAGTCACGTTGATGAAAGATGTATTAGATTGCTCACTATTCATCTTTATAGTGACTCATTGACCTGTGATGAATCATCATGAGTTGGCAATTACAGCTTAATGCCTTAATCTCTATATGTGTAATGGAAGGATTACAATCAATCATGTGAAATTGTTCCAAAAGATTCATAGCATACTTTGACCTAAGCCATGAAAATGAGATGATTATGTTGCCATAATTCTACACCTAAGCAATATTGTAGGAGGTCCAAATTAGTTCCAGCATATTTGACCTAAGCCAGGAATATGAGATGGTTATGTTGTTAAAATTCTACACCTAAGCAATATTGGAGGAGGCGCAGTCATGTCAAAAGAAGATTTTACTAGCTGCAATGCAATGGCCTCACTACCTGTGATGGCAAGATAGTCAATATAGACAATAAGGATCACAATGTTATCACCATTGTTTTTGACATAGGGATTTAGATCAAAATCACTTATTCTGAATCTAGAGCCTTGAAGATGATTATCAATTTTCATGTACCATGCACATGGCACTTGCTTAAGTCCATAGAGACCTAAGAAGTCTACAAACTAGATGAGCACTGCTAGGTACCAGAAATCTTTAAACTTGCACCATGTAGAATTCCCCATTCAAATCCTTCTTTAAGAAGTTGCTCTTCACATCCATCTGATATACCTTCCAGCTAAATTGGGCTGCTATGGAGATAAGCCATCTAAATGTGGCCATCTTTGTTGTAGGAGCAAAATTCTCCTCATTGTCTATCCCCTTGCATTGAGAATAGATGTTTGCAACAAGATGAGTTGTGTACTTGTCCAAAATACTGTTGACTCTACATTTGATCAGGTATATATCAGATATAATACACTGGTACATTTTGAACACAAACATATAGTGCTTATGTTAATGATGTAATGATACCATATGAGTTATGTCTAAAAAGTAACTTACAAGTAAGTTACAACCACCTTGTAACTTCCTCATTCAACATTAAATACAAGCTACACTCATTGAAGTGTGTGCTATCTATTTCTTTCAAAACTTTGTGCATTCGTTTTCCAACATTTGGTATCAGAGTGAGAAATTCCTAGGAAGGGTATGCTGCTCCAGAGGGAGGAAGCCCTAGGAGAGGGTAGACTGATTGAGAAGAAGATTGGAGGGAGAAAGGATAATCATTGTCAAAGGAGGTCTGTTCAGTCGCCATCAAATTTCTGTCCAAAGAGGAAATCAGTGTCAAATGGAGGAGAAATCTGTTCAAGTATGTCAAAACTGATGTCCAGGGTGGTGAATTATGGTATGTATGAACAGTGATAGTAAAGATGAACAATAATAGTTAATACTACAACACATAATGGGTAAAACTTGATTTGTAAATGCACATTGCAGCTTCTCCCTGGTTGAAGGTCAAATGCAATTTGTTAAAGTCTGTTGTCAATGGTTGACCTGTTGTTGTCAAAGGCTATCAAGAGGTGGTTTTCACAAGTGCATCGGTATTGAGTGTTTTGAAATCCTTTGCAATTGTTTGTTGCAAGTATACAACTTATGTACTATTTTTTGTACATCGGCAATTTTTTATCAGCATCTTGTAAATCCTAGATTATATAGTGATGGGCAATATACAAATCTTGTTTTTCTTTAAGCCCAAAAAATGACAAGCCAAACTTGAATGTCTAGAATCACAACATACTTACCATGGTTGAGTATAAGATTTGTGATAAAATGACCTTTAAAACAAAAATCAGGACAATTTCAAATCTCGCAAATTTTGATAATTGCCATAAATAAGCCTTGTTATTAAAATTGTCCATTTCTAATGATTTGATGCTAGCAGATTGGAGTGCTACTTTTATTGATGATCTTTCAAAGAGTCTGAAAAAGAAATATCAAACTTAAAAAAGAACTAGTCTTGTATTTGAAAAATCCATCGTTTTCCACAAATTTGAATGAGGGTGCATAATTGTTAGAGCATCTACTTGGGATTAAAGACCTAAGAGATCAGCTTTCTATTGTCAATAAACTAGTAGATGAAGGTGATATGGATATTCTGGTCATCAATAGCTTGCTACTGTCGTTTGAAATTTTTGCAGTCTTTGCATCTTTTAGAAGCTAAAGTCAAACTTTCACATTTGAAAAAATTAGTTCATATTTGTTGCAAATAGAAAGGAAACAAATGCAAATGGTTGAGTCTAGTTTTGGACAATTGGAGGGTGCACTTGTTGCACAATATAAGGGCAAAGCAAAGAAAAAAATTATTTCTTATTCACAATTCAAATACAAAGTGAATTGTTTTTACTGTCACAAGTTTGGGCATATATAAAATGAGTGCCAAAAATGACAATATGATGTATCCCATAAGAAGCCATGGGGTAGTCAGGGAAAAGCAAGACTCTAGGGAGGAAGACTATGCTTTTATGGTGTGCCCTTGAGATAAAAATGGTGTAACCAATTGTTGGTTATTTGATTGTGGGGCATGTCGACGTTTCACTTTCTTTAGAGATTGGTACATCAAGGTTGTTGTTGATTCTAGTTTTACAGATTTTGTTCCTTTCAAAGATGGTAGAACACATGTAGTAGAATGAAGAGGGGATGTTCAAATTGTCCTCAATGATGCAATCAAATTCATATTGATAGATGTTAGGTTTGTTCCAAATATTGACAAAAATCTATTTGTTTCATATCAATTATCAATCAAAAAATTCTTACATTGTTATGAAATTTTGTCAAAAGAAGTGTATTGTGGTTGATATCAAGCACGACAAAATGATTTACCTAGGTATTGGGTGAGGTGGTTTGTACAAGTTATTTGATCTTGTTGCAATTAATTTGCATGCCTTAGTTGTTGAGGAAAACACTAGCATTTTGTGGTATAAGGGATATGGACATATCAATCTTCAATATTTAGCTAAATTAAGCATAGCCAATATGTTTCACAAATTGCCATCTATCTAGGAGAAACATGATATATGTGCAAGTCGTTTGGTTGGTAAGTAGAAATGGAACTCATTTCCTATTGAAGGAGCATTGCATGCAATGGGAGCTTCAGATCTCATTTATGCGTATCTATGTGAAACACCTTGGAAATCATTGACAACCCTTGGTGCGAGGCACTTTCTATTGCTTGTTGATTTTTCATGGAAAATGTGGGAATACTTTTTGAAGAAAAAGTCTAAGTGCTTTGGAACATTTTTCAAGTTAACATTATTTGTTAAAAATAAGAATTGGAGGTGGATTAAGACCTCAAGGTCTAATAATGGCAACAAGTTCATTTCCAAGCAATTTAGGACTACTGTGAAATAAAAGGTATTCAAAGATAGCTGATAACTCAATACATCTCTAAGTAAAATGGGGGAGGAGAAACAAATATATCATGGAGATTGCTTAGTGCATGATACATGGTAGAGGCATGTCGTATAAATATTGGAAAGAGGCAGTGCACATTAGAATAATCTCATAACTAGGAGTTTGTGCAAACCCTTGCAGGATTTACAGCTAAAAATAATGGTCTAGGATCAAGCCAAATGTAACACATTTTCATGTTTTTTATTCAGCTGCATATGTTTTGGTTCTTGATAACAAAAGGAGTAAATTAGATTCTAAGAGCTTCAAATATTTGTTTTCTAGGTATGGCGAACAATCGAGGGCATATAGACTTATTGATGTTTCCACTAATGAAGTCAATAGTTAGTGAGAATGTTGATGGAAAAGAAACAAACATTTTTTTATTTGCTGTAATGTCCCCATTTTTGATGTCCTCTTTTGGATTAGTTTGGTTTTGACACACTTACTATATTTAGTAACTAGTCTGGCAGGCAAAGTAGTGTAGGGTTTCCTGTTTGGGCAATGTGTGGAAGTTGTCCGATGAGCTTTAATGCCTTGTGCCAGTCCTTTCTGTGGCGTTTTTTCGGTATTCAGGCGTGGCTTTCTATTTTTAGCAGGGGACCAGTCTAATGCTTACTGTTCACAGTAAGCCCTTTGGCATATCTATTGTCTTTCCAACTCGAGTCTTTGGTGTTTTTACTATTTTTAGGACTTACTAAAACTAGTAAGTCTATTTTTAGAAGCTGGACCTGGTTAGGCTCTCTCAGCAGCATTATTTTAGTTGAGGCTCTTGGTTGCTAAGGTTGGAATATTTAAATATTTGCATTCCTCTTCAAAAATGAATTAAAATAAAGTTACTTTATAATTTAAACTTGAGGGTCAAAGGGGACATTAAAAAGTACCTTGGTGCCTAAGTGATAACTTTAAGTCATTTTAGAAGGCTACAAAAGTGCAAATAGTTTCCTTATGAGCAGGATGCCTAGGAGGAGTAAAATGAAGTTTAAAAATGAAATTTAAAATAAAGTCATAGCAAAAGGGGCGTAGTATTTTGGAGGGAGTTTAATTCAAACCTAATTTTCACCCTAATTTCTTATTGAGGCTTTATAAGCTCATTTGGAGGCTTCATTTGGTTATGGATGATTTTGGTTGCATAAGGAGATGTTGCTGAGTTTTCGCTAGGAGGTCTGAAAGTGAGTGTTGAAGATGAAATCCCTTGACATCTTGGATTGGTTTCAGTAGTGCAAGACTTGCCCTAGCCGGTGAAAGCGTGGTTCCATCCAGGAGTCACAATCTGAGCTTCAAGTTGCAGTTTTCAGACATTTAGAATGAAGATCTTCGAGCATTTGTGATGTGTTTCAGTTTGGTTTGGGTTTGTGATGGCTTAATCTCTTTTTGGCGTGGATTTCAAGGAGTTTGGGAGTGGTTTCATCATTTTCTGGGCACTTTAGCAATTGGACATGTAATGTCCCCAAATTTCGTGAGCATCAGAGTTTGAAGGATTAGCCTATCATTTGACCCTCGTAGGCTAGTGTGGTGGATTAGAGGGTCTAGTTTGGGCGTTATGGAGCTCTTCAGGTGGCAGTTGTAAGTGTTTATCTCTCCAGATCCTTCATATGTTCTGAGGCATTGATATTCAAGGGTCTCTAGTTCCGTTTTGAGGGACTTACTATTTATAGTAAGTTAGTGGATGTTAGAGAGGGACCCTTACTATTTTTAGGAAGGCAGTTGGATGTGCAGTTGACGCAGTGGTTGACCTCCTGGTTCAAATGAAATTGAATTATATGCATTATTGTGGATGTTATGGCATTTTTATTATTATTAAAGTTGTACTTCAATAATAATAATTAATTAGTTAAAAAATGCACATCATTTAAATATTTAATTGACTTTATTATGAGGGGGTTATTTAATGAATTATGAAGTCAATTATTTAAAATGCATTTAAGTTATATTGGGGGCCCACTTTAAGAGATGATATAAAGTTATATAAAAAAGCAAGTGTTAATGATATATTAAATGCTTTTAAAGTATACTTTATTATAAGTGATAAGTGTTATTTAAAAGGGAGATATAAGTGTTTAATAAAGTATACTTTATATTGTGCACCAAATGGAGGGAAAAGTAAATGAAATTAAAGTGAAATAAAATGAGATGAAGTCACATGCAAATTAAATATTATATAAAGGCTTTTGAAAAGGGATTTCCGGCTGAATGGACAACTAGTGTGGTCATTCCTTTACACATAAGTGGGGACATCAATAATCCCTCCAACTATTGTACTATTATGGTCAATCCTCTCTTTGGAAAACTTTTTGGGAGCATGCTAGAACACAGGATCAGTAGTTGGGCTGAAAAAGAAGGTAAAAGGGCTAAAGGTCAAGTAGGCTTCAGGCCAAGACACTCTACTATAGATCATTGCATCACGCTTAGGCACTTCATTGAAAAAGTGTGGGACATTCAAGGGGAAGAAGCCTTTTGCTGCTTCGTGGACTTCAAAAAAGCCTTTGACACGATACCTAGGGACAAACTTTGGGATAGAATGGAGGAACTTGGGATACCCAATGAATTCAAAGCGGCTGTCCATAGGCTGTATGAGAAGGTTAGAGCTAAAATCCGAACCAAAGATGGTATGTCTGAGTGCTTTGGTAGTGACATTGGGGTCAAACAGGGATGCCCCTTGTCTCCCACCTTGTTTGGGTTGTATATTGATAAGCTTGAAGATTGGTTAAACAAAAATGCGGGGGAGGGCATTCAATTTGCTGGTTATGTGGTGAAGTTACTTTTATATGCGGATGACCTTATTCTAATTGCCAAAACTGCCCTTGGTCTAAGAGAGCATTTAAAGGCTCTTGAGCTCTTTTGTCAAGAGGTTGGGATGCAAGTGAACACTGGTAAAACTAAAGTTATGGTTTTCTCTCTGAAAAGGAAGAAACAACATGTTGATTTTATTTTTGAGGGGAGCCCTTTAGAGGTGGTAGAAGAATACAAGTACTTGGGTATTGATTTTCACAATAGGCTCAGTTGGGAGACGTGTAGAACTAAAAGGATTCAAGGGGGTTGGAGAGCCTCTTACTTGATGCAGAACAAGTGTAGGATAGCAGAGTTATGGGATTGGAAGACCAAGAAAACCCTTCTTGGTTTGCTGGTTACACCGGTGGTCCTTTATGGTTGTGAAGTTTGGGGAAGTAGCATGTCAAGCCACAAGTGGAGACAGGTGGAAAGAATTCAAAAGCACTTAATCACTACTAGTATCAAAGTCAAGTCTTCAGTTCCCTACGAGATTCTTTTGGCTGAAGTTGGGATGTTTCCAATGGAGGCTTCAGCTGTAATCCGATTATTAAGTTATTTAAAAAAAGTTGAAAACATGGATATGCAACGCTGGCCGAAATTGGTTGTTGAAGAGGAGCTAAATCATAGGAAGAAGACTTGGATGAAACAAAATAACAATTGGTTGAGAAAGTGGGACATTAAGTTGCATGAATGTCCTAACACTAATGAGGAGATAAAAAAGTTTGTGTTCGAGAAGTTTAGAGTTGCTATGTGGGCTAGGCAGCTTGGTCACAAAAAAGCACATTATATCAAAGAATTCAACCCCATGTGGGAGCATGACGAAAAAGACTATCTAAGGGTCCCAATTAAAGGTAAGGCGAGGCTTCTCGTTGCACAGTTAAGGACTGGGTCTCATCATCTTAGATGTGAAACAGGTAGGTGGACTGTCCCCAAGGAAGTGTGGGAGCAAAGAACTTGTATTTTCTGCAGCAAGGGGGTGGTTGAGACCGAATGGCACTTTATCTCCGAGTGTGGAGCTTATGAAGACATTCGTATCCAGTATGAGGGTAACTTGAAGGTGGTTAATCTAAGTGAGCTCTTTATAGAAGATAGGCTTCTCAAGATGGCCAGCTTCCTGATCAAGATTCATAATAGGAGAGCTGACTTGGAAAGAAAACTGAAAACGGTTAAAGATCAAACTCCGGGTCCCATAGGCTGATGGTCTCGTGGACGATATTAAAATCATTCATTCATTCATTCTTGAATTCATTCAACACTTGTTCATTTGGAGAGCTTTGGCTTTGAAGAAGAAACCTAGGGTTTCGCTGTGATTTTCATTCTTGGCTGAGGAGAACGGAGACTCTTCATTGCTCTTGCTACTTGAGGGTGTGAAAGATCACTTGAAGGCTGCAATTGTTGGTGGCTTCAATCAGAGACTGCACTTGTGCTTTAATTGGTGAAGAAGTTCAAAAAAATTCACAAGGTTTTTGAAGTTTATCATTGGAGAACAATTTATTGTTGTTTGTGCCCTCATCTTTTGGTACGTGGGGTTCTATTTGTGCATTGTATAGAGCAGATCAGAAGTTTAAGCTTGCTGCTACAGTACCTGCGCTACAATAAAACGCTACAGTGTTGGTGCAGATTTTAAGTGATTATTTCCAGAATTTAGCAAGGGCTTAAGAGCAGATTGTTTATCATTCAAAGATCAATCATTGGTGATATATTTATTGCCGTTAGCACCTATTTTCTTTACCACGTGGGTCTCAAAAGGAATGCTGCAATTAAGTCCTAGATTTGCTGATTATAAGTTTTCAGACCTGTAGCTTTATTTCAGAATTTCCGGGTATGTTTGTATTACATTTGCAAGGAAATAAAAGTCTGCTTTTTGAATATTTAAATACATTGTATTTGCATAGCTGTTTAAATCTGAGTTGATTAAATATCTTAAGAGGCTGTTACAGCAGTTAGTTTAATTTTCCATTGCATTTCAACCTCATTTGCTTTCCTGACATTATCTTATTAAATCACAAAACAAGCAAACTAGAAAGAACAATCAACCCAAACAAGGCAGAAAATTTTGTGTTTGCAAATGTCCCCCTGGGGTGGGACATTTCAGGACCTGAACCTGGTTATTTGCTTATATCTTCCAAATGGCTTAAGGTTTCATCATGGGTATTGGCTCTATTGATAGCTCTCATCTTGGCGCCCACATCAAGTATTGGTTTGCATTTTTTGGAGGTGTTTTGGAATTTCTAGGCCAAGTCGACCTATGGCTGTCAGCGCCCTCATCTGGGTGATTTTCCCTTCACCTGGTCGGCCATATTGAGGTGTGTTTCCAGTCTTTGTTGGGGCTGTTTGAAGGGAGTCTCAGGTGTTAGTTGCATTGAGATTGAAGGCTATCATCATTGGAGTTGAACATGTCAAGAGGTGGTACTTAAATCTGCTGTTTGGAGCTTAAACCGTGTCTGCAAGTGTAATATTCTGAGTTTGTTAATGAAATTGAAATGATTGTAATTTTCTGTTATGTTTCTGAGCAATGAGAAGCTGAAAGTGTTCAATTTTATGCAAGTTTTCTTAGTGTTATTTCTGCCTATATATGTTATATCATTTGGCATGTTCAAAATCATGATGGGCACATGAGAAACTTCAACAAACAATCTCAGAGAACTCTCAATCAGCAAGCATTGAAAACAGAAAAAATTTAGGGCAGTCATTACATTTGCAACCCTAACCAATAAATAGGTTGTCAGTGATTAGTTTGAAATTAGTATTATGGTTCTTTTGAAAGATAAAGGCTCTAGTTCTTGTACTCTATCACAATCACCAATAAAACAATGAACTGACGATTAGTCTCAACTATCTCACACCTAAGTGGATGTCGTACCTTTCACTACTTTGGCCAAAGTATTCTCATTCAGTACTTCGAATGAAGGTCATCTATCATATACACTACTCAGGGCCGATTTGACTTGAGGCTTACTTACTCTACGTGTAGGTTTTATCCTTCATTGGGTAATCCGTCACCCCAGATATCCTACAATCATACGAACCTACTAGAAATGAGACAGTCTACAAGTGTCTTGTATCAACCCTCCCAATTAGGTAATCTTTATCCTAGGAGTACTTAGCTTGCCTCTGTTATCTTAATAACTTAAGCTAAAAGACCTTACTTGATTCTGCCTTCATTTCGTTCCTAGTAGATAATAAGTACTCCTACGTATTCTCCATATACAGAGATTATACACAATATGCAGAAGTCATTCAAAATGCAAATAAATTCCTCCCTTTTATCTTTTTCCGTTATTTCTCATAAATGTAAAATAAGTAAACTAATCCCTTAAGCTCTTTACTCATATAATCCCTTTTTTCACAATCCTTTAATCGTTGAAACCGTATATACTCCACATATGGAGTTCATACATATTTCATACTAAGGGTTTGGATAAATGGCAAGTAGCATTTTGACTGAGTAAACATTGAAATCTGTCAATATACATGCCCAGAAATGGGGAAACTGTTTTAACTGCGGCCTATAAATACTTCACAAACTTTCATTCGAATGGAATTCTTGTGCTTTCTCATTTGTGACGTTTTTAGAGAGCTTATACATTGCAATTTGAGCAACCCGAGTCTATCATTCTCATTGAGCTTCCATAATCATCCCCTGTTTTGGTTATAATATTCTATATTGCTGAGTTTGAAAGATGCTGTGAATTTTTACCAGCAATTACCAGTTACTGTGGCTATCCCTGTTTGAGCTGTGAGTGAGTTTTATTATTGCTGAGAGAAGCCTTTCATAATTTCTGAGATCATATATCACCATTTGCTGAGAGACATCCCCTGTTATTATCTTCACCAATTCTGAGTTCACAGTAAGAAGTTGAGATTACTTTTTATCTGTAGCAAGTGATTAATTTCTGAGAAAGAGTTTGAGACTGGTCTGAGAATTCTGGAAGTCTTTTGCTGAAGGTCTGAGGAGCTGCAAACACAATCAAGTTTATCCTCTAAAGGGAAAGGCATATACCAGGCATGATGTTTCTTCTTTCATGTTCTAGAGCGTAGTTCTTGATATATATATCTAAAAGAGTAAATACTGAATATGCATAGTTAGGGAATTGCATTGAGTACAATACTTCAGTTAAGATAAACAAGAAATGGTTCTATGTTGCACCATTACCTTAAAGAATAGTTATGCATGTTTTCTGGAGTAGAAACCTGTTTGCATTAGTGTGTGTTTTGCATTAAGGTATGAAATATGTATGAACTCCATATGTGGAGTATATACGGTTTCAACGATTAAAGGATTGTGAAAAAGGGATTATATGAGTAAAGAGCTTAAGGGATTAGTTTACTTATTTTACATTTATGAGAAATAACGGAAAAAGATAAAAGGGAGGAATTTATTTGCATTTTGAATGACTTCTGCATATTGTGTATAATCTCTGTATATGGAGAATACGTAGGAGTACTTATTATCTACTAGGAACGAAATGAAGGCAGAATCAAGTAAGGTCTTTTAGCTTAAGTTATTAAGATAACAGAGGCAAGCTAAGTACTCCTAGGATAAAGATTACCTAATTGGGAGGGTTGATACAAGAC
The DNA here is from genome assembly GCA_007258455.2 of Sequoia sempervirens. NCBI lineage: Eukaryota > Viridiplantae > Streptophyta > Pinopsida > Cupressales > Cupressaceae > Sequoia > Sequoia sempervirens. The sequence goes on from VDFB02069575.1 coordinate 24,452, forward strand.
ACTTGTAGACTGTCTCATTTCTAGTAGGTTCGTATGATTGTAGGATATCTGGGGTGACGGATTACCCAATGAAGGATAAAACCTACGCGTAGAGTAAGGAAGCCTCAAGTCAAATCGGCCCTGAGTAGTGTATATGATAGATGACCTTCATTCGAAGTACTGAATGAGAATACTTTGGCCAAAGTAGTGAAAGGTACGACATCCACTAGATGTGAGATAGTTGAGACTACACTGTCAGTTCATTGTGATCCGAGTACTAGATCGAGATTGTAATATAGCAAGGTTCTAGTTGTGTAGGACACAGCACTATGCCTTGGTAATCGTTAAAGGATACCCTACCAATCTCTTCTTTGAAGGGAGGGTCGTTCATTAAAAATAATGATCGTGCGGGGACCGCATTATAAGTCCGTGGTTGGCGGAAAGCGCCCAGTGATGTTTCTCCTCCACAAGCGACCGATGTACCAAGATTTGAAAGGACGGACTCCTGACCTTCTTACTTCTATTTGTGCAAAAGCTTACGAGCTATGTATGTAACTGTATTACTTTTTCGATTTATATTTTGCAATAAAATGAAATTCATGAGGAAACATATTGTAACTTATGCATGTTTATCAATAAAGAAAAGAAGAAATTTTATTGTATTATCTTTGTTATATGTTACTTTTACATGTTTTAAGTGGAATTGGAAAGTTTTAATTTATGCTGAATTGGTGACAACAGCATTAGCCTTTACTTGACATTTTTTCTGTACTAGTGGTATATAATAAATGAAAGTCTGATTTGAGTTCCACTCTAGATGTAGTTGCTTTGCCACAAGATTCTTAGGTTAGACAACAATAGAGAGACCAAAGTGGTATTATACTATTCTTTGGGATGAGAGGGAGGAAGAGCTTCCTCAATTAGATGCATGACCTTGACAAGTAGGGAAATAGATTTTCTCTTCAAATGAGTATGTTCATTTTTCTCTCTTTTTTGAGCTTTTTAAGATGCCTAAACCACAACAGTATGTAAAAGAAAAAGGCAAACCTGAATTGGAGGTTACCATGCAAGTTGAATATAATGCATCAATGAAAAATCGTAGCTAGGAGTTGGGAAAATTGTTTTTAGGGAAAAATCCCATCAGATGCAAATGGGTATATAAGGGTAGATTGAAGTGGTCAGCCTATGATTTATCATCATTAGTTGATGTGTTAGTTTACAGACGGTCTGTAGCTTGATATATAATATATCCAAAGAACTAGATCTTTGTCTTGCCATTAGTTATCTCTTCTGGTTTTCTAGCCCCCAATTAAAGCTTGTTTATTGGTAGGCAACAAAATGAGTGTTGTGATATGTCAAAGGTATTCTTGACTTCGACATTTTCTATCAAAGGACAAAAGATTCAAGCTACCAAGGTAGATGGACTTTGATTGGGCTAGTTCAATTGATACTTGTAGATGAATTATTGGCTATATATTTTTCTTGGACTTAGGAGTAGTATTTTGGTAATATTTAACACTCTAAAGCTTTATCTTCCACTAAAGCAAAACACATGTTAGTTGTGAGTGCCAATTGTGAAGTTGTATGGTTATATTGAGTTTTGAGTTTTCTATAGCTTCCTCAAATTACATTTACTCCACTTTTTTGTGATAGTCAAGGATTAGAAAGTTAGTGAAGAATGCATTTTATCATGCTTATACCAAGCATATTGATCTTCATTATCACTACATTGGGCAATTGGTTGAATTAATGATATTTCTCTCCGCCACTACACTTTTCACGAACAATTTGTTGAACTAATGGCTAAGCCTCTTGGTGCAATTCTCTTTGTCACATTTTAGAACAAAATTGGAGTTGTCTCCAATCTATTCATTAAGGTAGGGGATGCTGGTCAGGGGTGGCAAAGACATAATGTTATATTTTGTAAACATAAGCATATATTGCTCATGTCAATGATGTGATAACACCACATTAGCTATTTCTAAAAAGTAACTTCCAATTAAGTTACAACCACCTTGTAACTCGCGCATTCAATAATAAAATACAAGCCACACTCATTGAAGTGTGTGCCATTCAATTTTCTCAAATTTTGTTCATTCATTCGTCCAATGGTATACTTATTTGCATGCATCGCCATTTTTACCTAGAAGTTATTTGGCCTACTAGGTATGGATCTTCATCAAGGCATCATGCTTAACTTGCATGGTAGCTTCCACTCAGGTTGATCCTTAGCTTCTGAGTATTGTTGTGGTTTAGGCACTTTGAAAAGGTTAGAAGAAAGATCAAAATGAACATGCTCATTTGAACCAACAATTTGCTAACTCATTGCTAGGGCTGCACATTTGATCGAGGAAGTTCATCCTCCCTCACATCTTGAAGAGTTGAATAATACCACTTGGGTTTACGCTATTGGGTTACATTAGGTTCCTTTGATGTATCAACCACATCTAGAGACACAATCACGTTAGGGTAGTGTGGAAGAACTTGAATCTTCATCTTTCAGAGGTACCACAATACCAGTTTCCAACATATGAGCGATTACTTTTGGGAAGAATTACAAACAATGAAAGATAATTTCTTTTACATCGACATCTTTACCAATAATAATTTATTTAACATCAACGTCTCTACTAATAATAATTTTGCTAATATAAATGTCCATAAGTTTTATATGTCTTAGAATGTATAATATAATTCACAAAAAAAATAGTGTTGAGATTTAAGTTTACTTATTTTCTTATGAGGAACCAAAACATAATGTTACCCATTGTACGCATAACTCATAAGCATATATTGCTTATGTCAATATGATTTTATAATGCCACATTAGTTATTTTTAAAATGTAACTTCCAATCAAGTTACAACTACCTTGTAACCTGCCCATTCAATTATAAATACAAGCCACACTCATTGAAGTGTGTGCCATCAATTTCTCTCAAATTTTGTTCATTCATTTTTCCAATAGTATACTCATTTGCATTCAATGAAATATTTACCTAGAGGTAATTTGGCCTACTAGGAATGGATCTTTATCAAGGCATCATGCTTGAACTTGCATTGTAGATTCCCACTCAAGTTGACCCTTAGCTTCTGAGTATTGTTGTGGTTTAAGCACTTTGAAAAGGTTAGAAGAAAGAGCAAAATGAACATATGCTCAATTGACCAACAATTTGTTTCCTCATTTGCTAGGGATGCACATCTGATTGTGGAAGTTCATTCTCCCTCACATCCTAAAGAGTGGAATAATGCCACTTGGGTGTACGCTATTGGGTTACACAAGTTTCCTTTGGTATATCAACCACATTTGAAGCCACAACCACCTTAGGGTGGTGTAGAAGAACTATCAGCCAAACACTTAACACATTAGTAATTGTGATGGAGTACAAGAAGAACTAGAACCTTCATCTTTCAAAGGAACTGCAATACTAGTTTCTAACATATGGGTGATTGCTTGTTAGGAAGAAATATAAACAAAGAAAGACTTTCTTACATCAACATCTCTACTAATAATAATTTTGTTAATATAAATGTCTATAATTTCATATGCCTTAGAATTTTTAGTATGATTAACAAAAAAAAAATAAAATTGTTTTGAGATTCAAATTTACTTATTTTCTTACGAGGAACTATAACAAATGCAATTGAACCAAAAACAAGAAAATGTTTTACCCTTGGTTTTATCCTAGACCAAGATTCTTCAAGTATGATATCCTACAATGCTTTACATGAACTTCTCTTTAGGGGATATATTGTTGTGTTCATTGCTTCATCCCAATATTTGTGTGACAGGCTCTATTGTGCATTATGCATTGGGCCATCAAGTGATAATAATGTTTTTTCTTTCAACAATACCATTTTTCAATTTTCATTGAATGCTTTCTTTCTTGTAGTAGTCTTTGAGTTGCTTGGAAGTGAACTTGCCCCATTATTAAACCTCATTGTTTTGATCCGCCTATCTTTTTGATTTTCAACCAATGCTTTGAACTTGACAAAAGCTCTATAGCAATTAGATTTTTCTTTAGAAAGTATACCCACATTTTTGTGGATAAATCGTCAAACAACAAAAAATATACCTTGTATTGAGGATTGTGAGCAATTTCCAGGCTGGCTCACAAATATCTGCATGAATGAGATCAAAAGCCTCATTTGTATGCCATGCTCATTTAGCAAGAAATGGCTTCTATTTTTGATTACCTACCAAACACCTTGCTCATATATCTTGCTTCTCTTGGATACATGGAAAATCAAGAACCATGTTAGTATTCCATAGTTTGGCTAAATGCTGAAGGATTATATGTCAGTATATCTCATGCCACGAAATGCTGCCACTGGTACTCACAACTAATGTCTGCAAATTGAGTATGACAAGATTGATTAGCTTGTATAAATCACCTTGCTTCCTAAGGTGACCATTTTGCCTTGCTTGGTATCAGTCATAATACACTTCTTTACACAAAAAATCACAATAATGTTAGAATTTTCTATAAGATGACTGATAGACAATATATTTTTGTTCATGTTTGGAACAAAACTAATGTTTTTGACTATGAATTTTAATGCATCACTTCAAACAATCCAAATATGTCCCATCCCTTCTATTGCATGTATTCTACCATTACCCGAAGAAATAGAATTGTAGAAGTAGAATCAATAGTAAACTTCATGTACCACTCTTTGTAGAAATTGAAATGATGAGATGCACTAAGATCAAACACCTACCAATTGATTGGATCACCGTTATCTTGGGAAGATGCCATGAATGCGTACCCTTCGCCCGAGCCCTTCACCCGAGTCTTGTTCAGCCTCAATTGCTGCCACATTGAACTGAGTCCATGACTTGTTATTTTGGGATAGATCATAGAGTAGTTTATGACAGTCTTTCTCAAATTCTCGACTGTATGACAATAATAATGCTTGAATTTATTCTTGGGAGGTGATGTAGAAGTGGAAAGGCTCTTTTTTTTGCCCTTGAATTGCCCATCAAATGCACTCAGATTTTCTCACTTTTTCAAACTAAGTGTTTTGATTCTTTTCTAACTAATGCAAAGACTCCAAAAAGGTTTCAAATGAAGGTGGAATTAAAAACAGAGCAGAGAACAAAACAGCCACGTTGATTGTTATTTTTCATAAACTGCTATTACAAATTTATAGATCTTGTAAACTCAACAGTTTCCCTATCAAATCGGTAAAGAGTCTGACAACACATAGCAATTGTTGCTAGCCAACTACAAATAATCTACAGTTAACTAAATATTATTGACACCTAACTGAATGACTAATTAACATGCAATTGACACATCTGCTGTTAAGTTAGAGTGCATATTCCAACACCCCCTCTTAACGTTACAACACTAAACTGATTGACTACAAAACAATAGGAAATAGGAAATACATTATGCAGAAGCTGTTCTTTGAAAACAGCTCTCAGACCAATAAGAATTCTTCAAGCTGCTCCCAAGTATAGTCCCCTAGCTATCATCCAAGTTCCCAACATCATTGGACACCATTTGTGTTAGAATAAATTATATTCTTATATTTATTTAATGGTCAATGTTGTTAGTCTTTTTTGTTGTTACTGTTTCTACAGTAACTTGCAGTTAGGTAGATACTTTTAATATCTACAGTGCTTTATGCACTCTATAAATTGTAACCTCTTTTTATGTTAATACAAGAAGTTTTTTACCATTTCATGGTATCAGAGCAGGTCTGAGCCTCCCTTATGGGAGGGCTCAAGATTCGAGCTAGGGTTTCTGGGCAAATTTTAAATATCTGTAATTCGTGAAAACAAAAACCTTCACGTGAGATTTCGAGGGTATTTCTGTTTTCTGATTTTCGTGAGTGTTTTCTCACTAGAAAATTGAAACCCTTTTGTCTGAAAATTCGTGTTTCTTCTGATCGTGTTTTTGGCCTGCACCCGCGCGCGAACTCCTGCTCCTGGACGTGATTTTTAAAATCGCGCGACTTCGTGATCTTGGCCGCGTGTTTTCTGCCGCGAATCTCTCAGAATTCTTGGCCGCGCGGGTTCTTTGAGTCTCGACGCGTTTTTTCAGAAGCGTTTTTCGCGTTTTTCGTGCCTTAAAAAAACGCGTTTCTTAAATTTCTGCCTGGCCGCGCATTTTACAGAGGTTACACGTGTTTTTTCTTGCCCTAACCGCGCAATATTTCTCTAGTTTTCGCGTTTCTGGGCGGGATTCTCTGGCCGCGATTTGTGGGACGTGATTTTCCGCGATTTGAGCTCACACTCCTGCGTTTCTGTGCTATTTCTGGGCGCCAACGAATTTCCCAAAGAAAAAAAACCACGTTTGGCCGCGTCTTCAACATTTCTGGTGTTTTGCAGACTTTTTTTCTGCAATTTTTGAAACTCTAATGGCGGCTAGGGTTTCTGCCAGTTCGTCTAGGGTTTTTACCCTCTGTTCCAAGGCGAAAAATTATTTTGATTGCAGATTCCTTCTGGGTTTTTCAAGATCTCAAATGGGTCGGTCTCAGATTTTTCTGGGTGTTTCGAAGTTCGTGCCTCGAAATTTGTGCCTCAGTTTCAAGTCGGAAAAATTTCTGATTACAGATTCCTGGTGGGTTTTCCGAGATCTCAACTGGGTTGTTGTCCGATTTTTCTGGGTGCTTCGTTTTCCGTGCCTCAATTTTTGTGCAGATCTATTCTGGCGGCTAGGGTTCCAAACCCTCTGTTCTTCAGCCGACAATCGATGGCTACCTGTTTCTGGGTTTCTGTAATTCGCAAACTGCGTGGGATTCCTCTATGGTTTTTACCGTTTTTTCCGAAAAAACGATGATTTGTAATCTTGGGTTTGGCGATTTTTTCCTCAAAAATCGTGGTTTGTTGCAGTCTGTTTTTGTCGAACCTCAAGTTGCTGGGCCGAACACTGCACAACTGACTTCTTGCAGTCTGTTCTCGGGCGTCGTGCTCCTCTGCAAAAGTCTCGACGGTTTGCCGATTTATCCTCAAAATCGTGGCCGCTGTTC
>VDFB02069576.1:0-11672 GCA_007258455.2 Sequoia sempervirens
CATGAACGAAATTCATTTAAGCTGACAGCCTCGTTGGCAACTCCACCATTCCCTTGTTACAAAATTAAAATATTGTTTTTTCCCACTCCTCTTTAGATACCATCCATTTGCCCTTCGTAATTGTGCTATCAACATTTTTGCTTTCCATTTAATATTCACTCCTATAAGTTTTTTTCTTCATGGTCCCCCTTGGGGTTAAATTCTTTGATATAGTAATTTTTTTTCATCCTATTTGGTTTTTTGTTTTTTTGGTAACTTAGAGGTATCCCCAAACCATGCGTTTGTGTTTCGTGTAGGCCTTGCAACTCAGCCCAACGATCTCAACCACCCTTACCCTGGTCTTACTTTTATGCCAAGTTTTGGGGGAGGAGGAGGCGAGCTGAGGTAAAACTAGTCCTCTGGAGATCACTTACTATGCCGAACAATGAGACAACCTTCAAACCGAGGCAGAGAGAATCGATCTCGAGACCTACATGGAACAAACTCAAAGCCCTTAACCAACTACACCACCCCTTCGGGCTTCATCCTATTTGTTTTGTCCATATAGAAATTTTAAAATTTTCTCACATTTCTTTTTTATTTCCTCATTTGTGTTTGGACATTCATTCATATATCCACATCCCACTCTTTCATCCATTTGTTTGTTTCATCAATGTGTTCTTTCTTCTAGCTAACTCTTCCTCCATAATTAGCTTAGGCCAACGATGGTTCTCCATGCTTTGAACCTTCTGTAAGTAAATTAATAACCAGACCATTGTCGATGCTTCCAAGCGAAAGATACATCAATCAAGAATCTAAAAGTAACACCATGGTCAACAGTGGAGTGCTTTAGTCTCAAACCACCCTGTCCCTCAGCTCTTTTTTCCTCTTTTTCCCTTTTTTCAGCCCAACTGCTAATTATATGTTCAATCACACTTCCAAAAAGTTTTCCAAGATGAGGATTAATCACAGATACCACCACTTTATTGAGCATAATTGTGATGAACTTGCTTTTACCTATTTAATGGTCAAATTTGGACAGCAAAGAGTACGAAAGAACAGTATAATCATACGTATACGATAAAATTATACCTTTAAGAGAAGAACATATAAATATAGGCTATGATAAGGCATGATAATCATAAATGAAAAAACAGTTTCATATTTAATCCTATTGGTATCACCAAGAGCAATCAAGGCCGAAATACCCTAGATGCATATGTATCAAGTGATAATTGATGTGTTTTGTGCATTGTAATAAGTTATTAATATTTTTTTCATTCGCTGAGGAGCAATCATCTAGGGCAACTCCGTTCATCGTAGATCCTATAAACATTTTTTTCGATTTCAGTGGGAAATAAGATTGGACCACGTCATATTCATCAACAAGCTACTGATGTGGCTCACCTTGGAAAGACCAAGTGAGTTATCTCGAAAATCTTTTTCAACAGTGGAGGTTACTGTAGTCTTTGATTCCAGCAGTCGGTCTATTAAAATCTTCATTGTTTAGGTGTTCTAAAATTCTGTTCTATTTTGTAGATCGTTCTTCATTAGTTCTATTTTATGTTATATTATTGCAAGCATTAACGATTATATTTTGCACATAGTCCAGTAATCATTTAAGAGAACTATAAACACAGACCAACAGAAATGTTCAATTATGAAACTTATCATTGCATTAACACTGATTATAAGCAGGCCCCATGCTTTTTGGAAGAAATAACTCACAATAAAACTCCAGGAGAAAAAAATCAAATGCATTAACAGGCAATGCTTATCATGGCACAAAACAAACTCCCTTATTGTAGACCAAGTTAGGAGCAAACATTAAGCAAACCAAGGTCAGAAATCCAGCCAAGAATCTAATCCTAGCTAAAATTTCTGAATCACAAAAGGCTCCCATGTTCAAGGATATACTACTGTATATTATACATGGATAAACGTATGGGGCTGTTATGCAATCCATCAAAATGAAGTTTAAGAAATCTAGCATAGCTATGTTGTAAAATAAATCGAGGGAGATATTAATCCACAATACTAAATCCCATGTAATTCCACATAATTTCTGCCCAGAGTTCATTAAAATATTCATAAATTGTAGATAACGCCCAAAATTTCACATCAGACATAATGTGAAGGGAGGTTACACATCAGACATTTGCTTCCGACTGTCCTTGATAGAATAATTGTCATACATGGCCTGCAATCAAAAGGGCAGATACAGAATTGCCTTAATTTTCTCAAATTTATATGACCTCATAAAGCATACTCCATAGAGCATACTTCAATGTCCACTCCATGAACAGATACTCAAGCATGGTAGTCCTTCTTGTGGGTAGTTGCAATTTCTGGTTTCTTCTTCATGCAACATTCACTCTTATTCGTTTTCCTTGTAGTTCCTACACCAGGTAAAATGAACAATTAGATTCAATAAATAAAATAATAACTTAGGAAAGCCATATTTTGTAAATAACAAAAAATTAAAAATTCTCCTTTTCAACTAGATGAATTGCTCCTATGAGGCATCTGGAAAACCATCTCCTCTCCTACCCACTCTCCCATCCTCCATCTCTCCCTTTCTCTGTCTCCCCCCACACTACCTCCCCCTCTTTCTGCTTTGCCCCCTTCCCCCACTCTCGACTAATTCCTAGCATACAGCCTTGGGCTTTTTCCATCTACGAAATTTGCTGTAAGTTTAGAACTAGAAAGAGGGGAGGGATAGGGGAGTGTACAGGGGCACAAGATGATGGAGAGGGTCTCTCTCTCTGCCCTATAATTTAAAATTTACTCCAAGTTTTGTGGGTGTAAAAACCCAATGGTGTATGCTAGTGATAGGTTATCATATCTCTCTCTCTCTCTCTCCCCTATAATTCAAAATTTACTTCAAGTTTTGTAGATGTTAAAACCCAAGGGTGTATGCTAGTGATGGGTCATCGAGAGGGTCTCTCTCTCTCTCACACACACACACATAGACACACACATTCAATAATTACTTCAAGTTTTGTACATGGAAAAAATCCAAGGCTGTATGCAAGTGATTGGTTAAGAGCAGCAATTGTTTAGCTAAGTAGGTGGCAATCAAAAAAGCACTAAAGGGTTCACCATAAACTTTAGTCACTAGGCTGATTTGCCAGATTGCATCTCTAGTGATTGAGATTAGATTAATCTAATATATTTTAATGAGAATAGTGCAAACAAACCTGTAATTAAACAGATTGAGAATACAACAAAACAAGAAATTAAGCAGAATGAAAACTAGAGCATAACAAGAGAGTTGTAACATCTAGCATGTCATATACTAATTCACCTAGCTTGTAATTTACAGTTTAAAAAAATGAACATGCAAATAACTAAGTTATTAGCACAAAGGTGCTGTATCTTGTTTGAGACAATCCTAGCTGTTGATAAGGAAGAATGAGCCACAATCTGAGGTAGACTTGTAGTGGTTCCTTGCATCTCTTTCCTATCTTGCTTGCAGAAGTCCCTCTGGGAGAGTAAGAACACTAGTGTATGAATTTGACTGGTATCAACTAGATCTCTAATGATAACTGCATGAAACAGATGAATGCAAAATCAGGTCGAATGTAGCAATTAGCAGAATTTCGGCAGCATTCAGGTATGACCATGCAATGTTATTTGAAAATAGAGGCCTGAAGGTGTTGATATAGGAAACAATAGGCCTAAAGTAGCAATTGGAAAGCTCAAGGCCATCTCTAACAGTCATGCATGGCATCATGTTGTGGTGCCATGGATTTCAGAGAAAATCAGCTGCACCAAGGATTCTCTCCAAAAACTGCACTGTGGCTGCAAACAGATCTTCAGGTCACAAGAAGGTCAGACTTAGGAGTGAACTCAGTGGGAGGTAGGGGGAACCTTTGCACAAAGCCAGGTTAAAAGTATCAGAAAGAATTCAGAATTATGAGTTTATTACAAAAAAAGGATAACTGAGGAACTAGGTTCAGATTTTCCATGAACGCATAAATATGGCAGTAATTGCATCCATTTTCCTCAAAACTTTTGACCAAGCACAAGATAGTAATAAACAGACACACAGTACAGTTTTGGTGCTGGACACAGTAGTCCAGATGATATGGTAGCTCCAGTAAATTAAAATATTGATAGTTATCTGTTATTGTAAATTTTTAAGATAGAACTCAAATTCAAAATTGTCTTTGACGTTTGTTTCTTATGTATGGTGAAGGATGGTTGGTGTTGAAATAGCTAACGGATTTGCAGCACTTATCAGTGACTTTTTAATGTTAAATGTAGTGAAAGTAAGAGGGGTCTCTTAACTCTCATGCATTAAATGGCTAATATGCAATTCAAGATTCAAATACATTAATTAGTCCACAACACAGCATGTTTGACTCTTTCCTTGTTATTATAACTGCAAGGTTAAAAGGGTTTGTAAGCTCACCACATCACTGAATGAGGAAATGGCAGCTTGCATGTCAGCTTCTGATGAAAACGAAACAAATCCATAGCCACATGACTTTCCTGTTTGCGGTATGCAAATGACTTTTGCATCCAAAACGTTCCCCTTCTCTGAAAATTTATTTTTCAGGGTTTCAGTGGTTACTGTCTTAGCCAGATTACCCACGTATACTTTATATGAGCTCTCAACGAATGGGACTTCTTCTGGCAACCGATTTAAAGTGGATATATCCAAGGGTTTCTCTGTAACATTTACCTTAATCTCACGTCCACCTATTTCCTGGATTTACAACATGCACAACTTTATGTCAACTAGAAGATGCAAACTTAGCAAAGCCAACTTCAAAATTTTCTCAGCAATAGATCTAAGATGACTCACAGTTCCATTCAGCTTTTCAGAAGCTGCTTGAGCATCCTCAACAGTGCTCATTGTAACAAAACCAAAACGTCGACTTCTCCCACTATACTTGTCATACATAACCTGTGCAAATAGGCAATACAAAAAGCCAAAAGTAAGTTTAACCTGAAAGTTTAATTTTGTAATAAATGCAAATACTTCTTCCTAGCTGTTACAATGTATCACTCTCAAAAAGAAGTTCATAGCAGCCAAGTTGTAATTGCAACTAAACAATAAAGCAACACATAATGAAAACTTGGCTTCCTCTAAACTATTGCAATGTTAACCTTTTGACTATGTTCCATGGGGATGCATCCCCTCAGAATTTCCACCCATTCCCCTACCAAGGACATTTCGGGGATAGATAGGAAACATTCCTGGGGTCATCTCCTACAAAATTTATTTTAGGAAACATTTCTGGTATGCCTCAGAAATGGTAGGGAACGGCTAGCTGTTCCCAGGCCAGCCAGGGGGACACCTAGATGTTCCCCAAACATCCCAGAGATGGCTAGCCATCCCCTACAGGCCAGCTTGGAAAGTCCAATTTTAAACTTAAAAGGAAAAACACAAAAATGAGAAGAAAAAAGGGGTATAACTGTTATCCAAATCCAGACAGATGTACATAAATATCATAATATGTACAGCTGCCTTATACATGTACTATAATTCACTACCATTTGTTTTACTGATAATGGTTTTATTTTGTCCCCTTGTATTTTGAAGGAATTTTAACGAAGAATATGCACTAAATTTTGAATATGATATTGGCAACGAAACCCAAATGGATGCAGAAAGAGAAGGATGAAATTTTATACCACTCTTACCCATGCTAATGTACCTATGTATTGATGAGATCATAAGCTATTTCCCTTTAAATGAAAGGCAACATGAAATTCATGAGATAGAAAATATTCAGTGACAGTGTTAAATTTTGTCATTTTGTAACAACATTGCCGAACACTTTCTTTTTTTTGTCATTTTATTCAATTGCACAATTTTCAGTTTCTAACTTTTCTTTGTCACTTTGTAGCTGTAACTTGTAGCCTTTGAGCATTTTCTTGTAATTTTTATATAAAATATACTCACATTAATAATGACAGCAATGAAATTTTGTTAATGTGTATGTTAATTGACATGTGAATTCTCAATTCAGTTCTAATGTTATGTAATATGGTTTTATAATGTATATGATAGTGCTCCTCGGGGACACGTCCCTTGCTCTTTTACCCCAGTACCCTATAGGGGATGTTTCATGGCTGCAGGGACACCTAGGAAACGTCCTCTCCCCATCTCTTTTTTGTCAAAATTTAGGAAACATCCTCGGGAGGCATTGTCATATACATCCCTCATCTGTCCCCAGGATGGCTAGCCATCCCCTAACATACCCAAGTACATTTTAGTTTAAAAAAAAAAACTTACAACCTTTCAATGCTTGTTTGGTTATGACATGCCCATCTAGGATTTATTAAAAAATATGAAAATGGTGTTCACCATGAAGGTCTGTGTGGTTTTGAAAGTGTTAATTTGGGCACTGCCCCTTGATCCCATTGAGGGAGTTGCCCCCAAACCCCCATCAAACTGTAATTTTAGCCAAGTAATAGATCAATGATGAATCATGATCATAAAATCTACAAAATACATATCCCCCATTGCAAATCTCTATGAGTCTATATGTTCACAATCAAAGCCACAATCAAGAATTATCTTGTTTCATACATTGGACACCTTGTTTAGTATACATGGACTGCCATAGACAAAGTCGGCATGCTGCAATCATTATACAGCTAAATACAATTTAAGTCATAGTTGGCAGGAAATGCCATTTTCATAATGCAAAAATTTATTTGCATAGACAACTCATAGAACAATCCCATATATAGTATCCCATCTAAGGTCAAACTGGAACATAACCAATTATATTTTTAGTTAACCATTCCTCTTTGCTAATGAGTTTGACAACAAAACATGCAGTCTTGAAGGCTTCACGAAAACTTTAATAATAAATCCCTCACTTCAATACACACACGAGTCAGGCATGTCTTTATTAACTCACGCTCATATTTATATATAAAAAACATCATAATTCCTATTCAATTACCCATGCTCATATGTACATATAAAGAACATCATAATTCCTATTCAATTACCCGTGCTCACAAAAGGTTCTATAATGTCTATGATGAATGCTTTATCAATGTTATCATATGAATATTTGAAATTTCCTTTTTTTTAATAGCCATCCGCTAAAAAATGGCCAAAAAAAAACCTCTGTACCTGAAACATCCCGGCATCCCCTGTCGTTCCCATACCAGAAACTTGGGGGAGCATAGGTATATGATGAATGCCCCTATATATTAATAATTGAAATTTCCTATATTTTTTTAAGTTTTCCTATTTTGTAACTGTCATCACCTGCAGTCTCTATCCATGAAACTACATGGAACATAGCTTTTAGAATCTTTTTGATGATTGTCAACTATACTTTTCAAGAACACTTTTTAATTTCCAAGTGAAGGAACCTTGGGAAGTGATTACTCTTTTGAAAATGGCAACTATAAGTAAATCTTTTTAGTATGTCAACTTTTGTTGTCAAAAAAAATGACCTGTTCATAGTTGCTTTATTTTCCTTACACTTGAGTTGAGAAAATCTTGATTTCTCAAAGGATATGAGCCATAAATAAACCGTTGCTAAATACTGGTCACTGCAATCAGATACCACGATATGGGTTCAACGGCAAAGAGAATAATGGCTGGTTGAATGGTGACCATGATAAATTCTATACTAATTGTATAAATACAATAGGTAGAGGAGATGCATTAGCTACCTTACAATTTATCATGTCTTTACTCTTGGCAGCTCTTGTACGCATGCCCTCTTGTTGGGCACACAACAAGCATTATGTTCTCCCCCCTAGAACCACCGGACTATCCTTATGCTGGCGAATTTCTTTTTCTTAGCAAGCATAATAAGGTTGGGAAAGAACTGGGGATCTTCACAGGTCTTATCTAGGGTGGGCTTGCCATCAACTTCCATTGGGCACACAACTGGGGTTATGTTCACTCCCTTAGACTACTGGGATATAGTTATAGCTGGTGGGATGGAAGCTCCTTTGACTTAACAGCCTTAATAAGTTCATCAAGAACTAGGAAACCTCGTGAGTCCTTGCCTGGAGGCAACACCAACACCTTCCACTAAGAGAATAAGCCAGAAACAGAGATGTGATCTTTAATGAAAAGTTATGCCAAATTTATTTGAACAAGGGATATCTGCAAAAGAATACATGCCATTAGAAGGCATACCAGCCAAGGAATTTGTTCCATTAGAAGACATCACAAGTGGGAGTAACGTGTTCAAACAAAAGGAGATTGTAAATCAGCCATAGGTTCAACCACAAGTTCAGCCCCCAAATTCCCATGAAAATGAAAAGCGAGATCATCCCATTGGTACTCATGAGGAGAGTACACAACAGGAATTGATTCCTCAAGTTCAGAGGTCCACTAGGGAGCATAGGCCTCCAACAAAATATAATGATTTCATTAACATTTGTTGTTGTCCAATGAAGTTCAACCTGCTATATTTGAAGAAGCATGTGAAGACAAACATAGCAAACAGTGGATGGAGGCTGTGAGAGATGAAATGGGATCTTTTATGGAAAATCACACATGGGATTTAGTGTCTCTTCCACCTTACAGGAAAGCATTGAAAAATAGATGGGCATACAGGTTAAAGGAAGAAGAAGGTGGGAAGAAGAGATACAGGGCCAGATTGGTGGTCAAAGGTTGTGATCAGCAAAAAGGCGTTGATTTTAATGAAATTTGTTCACCAATTGTGAAAATGACTTCTATTAGAGCAATGTTGGGTTGGCAACTGTGTATGACCTTGAATTAGAGCAGCTTCATGTTAAGACAGCCTTTCTACATGGTGACTTGGAAGAAGACATACATGCAACAACCTGAAGGTTTTGAGAAAGAAGGTAAAGAGGATTTGGCTTGCAAACTTAATTGATGGGACAAATGCAAATCACAGCTGTGATTCCCAAATACTAGTTCTTTTTGTTGAGCCAACTTGGGCATTTTGCTAGTACAGGAAATAGGGAAATCATGTGCTCTGACTTGATAACTCTTCTACTAAGACTGTAGTGTGTAGGATAATTCAAAAAGGACGGATTCAAGATCATTAACAGTAGGTTGAAAACCTGTCCCTTCAATTCCAGGAGAAAACAGAAATGCAGACATGCTGGATTCTTCGGGAGCTTTCTAGCCAAATGGCAAGCAACGTGTAGTGATTTTTTTCTTCCCTAAAATTATCCAGAGGTAGCTTTAAATGCAGAAGCGGAGAGGTAAAAATTTATTTTTTCATGGGACTATTTTGTTGCAAATAGCTCCCAATTTTGTACTGCAGCATCGTCTGATAAAATTCCTTCAACTCCCTCCATGGCATCATTGCCAGAATCTGAATGACACCTATTTCTAAGACGCTCTATACACCTACGTATGCTCCAAATTTATGATAAAGCAAACATTTGCTTTGAACTACTGCTTACAGAACCGATAAGAAAAGTTAAACATCAAAATCTAATAACAGAAATTCTAAACATATAGGACTTATTACAAAAACAATGTCAAGGGGCACATTTTATTTAGTAAACTTGGTGTTGATTCACAAAGGAATCAAAGCAGAAATGAACAAATGGCATTGTTATTGAAAGCTCGCTTATTTACTGATAAACAAGCTACAAAACAGACAAAGAAGAAGCTTTTGAACATTGAACATGATAATCTGGGATTCAAAGCCTTCCTAAGGTATTCACGGCCCTAAACAAATATGCAATACCCAGATTTGATTCAGTACTTGTTTTAAAGTTTGATATTGGTTGTCCCGGATAGGACACAATTGTTAACCTTTTAATACAATACATATATTAATTTACTACTGGGAATCTAACCTGCCATCCATAAGCATATTCAAAGAAATAATTGAAGAGGAAGATACCTCTGCTTTCTCCACGGCACCACATTCAGCAAAGATTTTAGCAAGCTCTTCATTGGTACAGGTCCTGGGGATATTGCCCACATAGAGTTTCCTTTCAAACTCTTGTTTCAGCTTACCAGATTGTAAGGCCTCCTGAACTTGAACTTGTGCTGTGATTCTGAGGACCCTTTTGTGATTCAATGTAGATAAAGGACGACATGGAGATGTAGTTGGGATTGAAGTGAATGAGAGACGAGAAGTGGAAATAAATTTTGGAGCTGAGAATTGCTTAGGCAGATGAGTGTGAGCGGAAGCGGTAGGGGCTATGGATAAGTATGCAGCTGCCATCGTTCGTTCGGAGGCTCTGGATATTGCCAAACGCCTTTATATCCACAATATGAGGAATTATATGATAAGTAGGTTGGTTTCCATAAAATCCGTGGAATTGCAATGGAAATGAACTCAAAAGGTGTAGAAACGAAACGAATAAATTTAGTTTAATTCTGTGTAAATAGCGTATTGATTGTATTTTACAACTAAATTTTTGGATTTGATTGTCTAAACTTTTTTGCATTAAAATGATGTATAAGGTGTGAAAACCTATTTATCAAGGTATAAATTTAGTTTAGTGAATTTTAAAAAAAAAATTAAATTAATTTATCTATTTTATTAAATAATTTATATAAATAATTCAGATATATTTTTCTCATATATTATTTCACATAATTAAATAATATAATCATATAATAAAAATAATAAAATTTGAAACAATTATAATTTTAATATAAAATTTTATAAAATAATAATATGAATGAAAATTCAACTCATGTCTTAAATGTTACAATTATATACAGTTATCTTTTACATAATTAAAGAATATTATATAACTTTATAATATTATTACATCTTTATATTAAATAATTAAAATAATTAGTCATTAAATAAAATCACGCATTTTCAATTATTAAATAATATTATATATTAATCATATTATTATAATATTAATATAAAAAAATTGATTTTAGGAATAATTGGTTT
Source organism: Sequoia sempervirens (assembly GCA_007258455.2). Taxonomy (NCBI): domain Eukaryota; kingdom Viridiplantae; phylum Streptophyta; class Pinopsida; order Cupressales; family Cupressaceae; genus Sequoia; species Sequoia sempervirens. The sequence continues at coordinate 10,821 of VDFB02069576.1, forward strand.
TTTAAATTATTATTATAATATGATTATTATTATATTTTATTATATTATATCAACATTATTATATTGTATTATATTATTATTATATTATTATTTTATTGTATTATTATTACAATAAAAGGAAATTATTTTTTTGTTAGAATGACATGATTCTTTCTTAGGCTAGTTGTTTCTCCTGGCTAATCCTAAAAAAGAAAATTATCATAAGTGAAAGTTGAAAATAACAGATCAATTTAAATGTGTTCTTTGTGGTGACATTTTAGAGAACATAGATCACCTATTTGTTCAATGCTCATTTGCGCAAAGTTGTTGGTTTTTTTGTAAAAGGTAAGTTAAATTGGTATGCCTCATTACCAAATACACAATGGGATGTGTTTACAAGCTTCCCAATGATTCACAAGGCATCATTGTTTGCAAGCATATGGCGGATTGCATTGCTAACAATTATATAGCACGTTTTGTGGGAGAGGAATAGAAGGATTTTCACAAAAGAAATAACACAAAAAGGTCAAATTCTTATAACAATAGAGAAAGCAATTTTAGAGGTAACAAACGTATATGTGCAAAAATCAAAAAAGATAGGCTCTATATGTACAAATTGGGACTCAACCATTATGAAAAGTTGGAAGCACCTAGCTCTGCCTTTCCAAGGTAGCTTGTTCCAAACTTTGAATCTAAAAGTGGACAAAAGTAAGGTTACTTGGATTCCTCCCCCATTAGGGTCTTATAAGTTAAATTTTGATGGTGTTGCTAAGGGTAATCCAGGTAAGTCAGGGGTTGGTTGTGTAATTCGAGATCACTTGGGAAAAGTTTTAGAGGCATCATCAATTAATCTACCAATTGGCACTAACAATG
>VDFB02069578.1:0-17692 GCA_007258455.2 Sequoia sempervirens
AAAAGATTGTAAACTTTCTTGAGGAACTGGTAACGAGATATGGCCCACCGAAGACCATCATCTCTAATAACTCTAGGGATTTCTTGGGCTCAAAGGTATGTCAATTTTCACTCACTCATGGCATATTCTCAAAAACATCTTCAAACTACTACCTACAGGGGATGGCCTAGCCATGTCGACTAATAAAAATTTAGTCTGACTCATTAAAAGAATCGGGTTGAAACGTCAAAGAGAGTGGCATAAGAACCTTTGGGCAACGCTTTGGGAAGACCAAATAACCCCTAAGCAAGTTCTCAATACTTCGTCTTATGAATTGGTGTATGGAAAGGAAGCTCTATTTCCCATCTCCACGGAAATTCCCACACTACATCTGCTCAAGTCTCTTGAGGTGGAACAAAATGGAGCCATGGAGGTTCAGTTGGCCAAGTTGTTGGAAGTACAGGAGAAAAGAGAAAAAGCCTTGACAACCATGTCTAATCGCCAACAGGTGGTTAAAAGGTGGTCTGACAAGAAGACCTTAGACCAAGGCCTTAAATGCGGGGACCTAGTGCTAAAATTCAATGAAAGGACCACAAAGCCTGGCCAACATGAAAAATTTGATAGTCTATGGGAAGGCCCTTTAAGAATAATTCAATGCAAGCAACATAACGCATTCGAATAAGAAAATATGGAGAAAGAAGCATTGGGGATTCCAGTAAACCAAATCCACCTCAAATTGTTCAATTAAGGTTTATTAATTGTTTTTCCTGTGTAAATATGTAATTATTGTAAATTTTCTTTTGTTCTTTTGTTCGATCGATCTTTCCAAAAGAAAACCCATAATTCAAAATTGAAACGAACCCATATGCAAAATTTGAAAAGGAACTTATAGAAGAAGAGAGTGGAACTATAATGCAAGAAGCACATAAAAGCAACTTGTAAAGCATCAAGTACAAAAGGAACGCATAATGCAGAGAAGCAAAAACAAAAGAGACAAAAGTTTAATAAAAGTTGTATATTCATTAGATGGTATCATATACTTCGATATTACACTTCCAAAATGGCTCTAAGGCCATACTTTTTGAGTATATCTATATATACTATGCAATTTTTTCAATATATGCATTAAAAGCCTTTTCTAGGCGTATATACAAAAAATAAAAAAAGGTGAGTTCATTCTTTAGGTAGGAGCATTAGCAGTGTTGGCAACACCTGGAACAACTTCATCAGTAGGAGCATTAACAACAACAGGAGTGTCAACAACAACAATGGAAAGTGGTGGAGGAAACACTGGGTTCCTAAAGTTAGTATACTAGTCGATGTCATAAAATAGCACCATGTTGTAGCACCTCAATAGGAAATGGAAAGCATGAGTGACCCTCTCGTGGTGCTCTCTAATGGACAGAATACAAACCTGCTCAAAAATGGTACCCACGACACCATTGCATCTTCTTCAATGTATCGGTGGAGTTCACTCATTGTAGGGAGTCCAAGGCCATACACTGCATTTGTCACGACCTCACCAAGGCCACCAAGGTAGCGCTTTGGAAAGATCTCCATCGTTAGGTGCAAAATCATCTGCTTAGGGACCTGTAAATCAAGCAAGGACGCAACAAAGTGAGCAAATTTTGGTATTGACCCTATACTTCTCTTCGTACTCTATATAGTCCCTACCTAGTACCCACTTCATTGCTATGATAGCCAACGAATGCTTGTTCTTTGTCATTCATTTCAAACGCTTGTTAGAAACTTCACCTAAAAAAGTTGTTTGTGACTTATTTGTAGTGATCCTAATTAGAGTATTCATGGTGCCTATCTCTACCCAACTACCAAATGCTAATTCATCCCAATCACTAAGTGTAATTTTGTTGTTGCCTTTGTGTCTATTTATAGAAATAGCCAAGATATCTGTGTGCCATAAGCATGATGCTAATCGAGTATTGACTCAAAAATCCCACCAAGATCCAACTCGAATTTCTCACCCAGTTGTGTCTGCCATGTAAGAATTGTTGCATGTGAAATTAAGAAGTAATTAATTAGCACAAATCGGTGGCAGTCCCAAGTGATCTTCCATATGGTCAGGTGCTGATGTGTCGTGCTACGGGCATGTTTTAGTCTCCAAGGAGGAACTCAAATCTTTTCGTATACTCATTGCACCTTTGGCTTAATTATTCTTTTTAAGATATTAATTTCCAAGCATGTGAAAGGTTTTATATGCCTTCGATAGCTGGCTCAATTTCCCAAGAAATCGTGTCGTAGGGCATAATGACCATTTGTCATTATGAATTGTTATCCTTTCAAAAGGGAAAGAAATTCATTTCGCATGAGCAAAGGAGCTGGCGATACATGCCAAATTTAATGTTAAAAGGCAACTGTTGTCTACAATTCCAAGTAAGAAAAAGCTAAGCATTGCATGCAAAAGAACAACACTATGCAAAGCTTCTTGAGTATGTTATTCAATGCAAGGAGTTTTGAGTGTAGAATTGCTGAAGAACCTGAGTGAATTGCAGTAGGTTTGAGCATCGTAAAAGTTTGTTGAATGCTAAAATGGCCCAGAATCCTCAGATGGAAGCACAAGGTGAGGTGACCCAAAGCTTGTTTGACATCATGCGTGCAGCACCAATAGCCAATATTTTCCATGACACCTCTTACACTTCGCCTAGGATAACAAAGAAGTCGAAGTGGATCCACACGCGAGCCATGGAAAAGAAATCTCATAGGGACTAGACCCAAATAATGGAAGAATGGGATAATATTCATTATTACATCCTCAAAACTAACCCTAAGAGTCTTAGGGAAGCACCTTGTGAAAGAATGAAAGTGGCCACTAACGAATGTGAGTTGGCGTACAAGCTATGGTTTTGTGGTCTCCCGCAGTATATGGCCCCTTTTGTGCATTATTTCTTGGAGCTAGTTCATGAGGGCATTCAACATTTCAACCCAAATATTGACGCCATTGAAGGATGGGAGCTGAGGATTATAATCAGTGATGATGTTATCAGGGACATGTTGTGCATCCCAAAATGGGGCTCTAGAGTAGAAAGGATGGAGGCATTTACTCCAGAAAAGGGGGACTATTTCTGGAGAACCAAAGATCTCACTCTGGATTTTTATAACATAGAAACCCAAAGGCCTTAGGAAGATTTGGCAAAGCTGTCACTAATTCTGGTTGCGCACAACACTTTTAACACATACTTTAGGAGGCCTTCTCTATGATGGATTTTTTTTGTGGCATGGACAAGGACAAGTTCATTGCAGTATTTCAACTGGGTCTAGGTTTTCAGATGAGAAAACAACATTCCTTATTCTGGTTTGACTTTGCGAAATTCATCGTCTAGGAAGTGTCGAGACAAATCAAGGAATACAACATGCAGCGTAAGTTCAGGTTTCCTTCTCTCCTTGCTCATATATTTTTACACTTCTTTAAAAAACATATGAGGTTAGCGGTTTTTGATGAGAAGGGAGCAAGAAGGCTAGTTTTTGTGTGGACTCCTCTCCTCTCTACAACATATGACTATTATGCATTATCAAATTGTTTCTTGACTCTGATTCTGCAAGACTTTAGCGAAGATGGAAATCTTTATTAGCTTTCCGCTGATGAAACTAGATGGATGCAGAGTTTCACTCCTTGCGACTAGTTTCTCAAGGAGGATTTCACATTAATTAGGATGCATGGGTTTATCGAGGAACCATTCTGACTCCCAGCACGCATCACAAACTAGGTGTTGGCCCTTGAGATGTTCTGGAAACTATCGATTATCAACAACAACTTTTGTAGAGGAAAGAAGCAAAAAGGTTTTTTCTTCTGCCCTTTGACTTTCAAAATGGTGGTAATGGCAAGGAAGCAGACACATAAGCTGGTAGAAGTAAAGATGGCTCATTTGGGGTTGTTAATTTGTGATGAGTGGAAATACAACCCCAAAAATGACTTAGTGGACCTAAACGTCAAGGTGACTCATAGCTCCCATCCTTACTGGGAAAATCAACAAAATCCAAAGTCAGAACAGGATGACCTATTTGTGGACCTGACCTATATTCCAACTAAAGAAAGAAGGTCATCGTGACTCTCTTTATATTTTCCTTTGGCGAAGCCTAATGAAAAGTTCCAAATGGGGGCCACCCTTCACAATAATTTGGTCAAGAATTGGCAGTGGAGCAAAGAGAAAATTGTAGCCTTCTGGATTTATCGTCAGGAGATCAAATGCCTTATTCGATAGGTTGTGGAACAAAGAGCATGATGATACCAATGCGAGCAGTGATGAGGATATAGACCCAGGGGAGGCTAAGAAATATATAGTGCAAGGAAAGGAGGTGAAATAGGCCCATGCGTAGAAGATAGAAAAAGTGGTGAAGTAGCCTAGCAAAACTACTTTGAAGGTGTGGGTGAATATACCGCGTTCAGGAGCCTCATAGACATGCACATGGGCTGCCGAAAGACCCAAAGTAACCCAAAAACACTGGTCAGAAGTCATAGAGGTGGACAATTACCCACCCAACAAAAGGAAGCACACAGATACAACTTCTAGAGAGGGTTCATAGGAACCTGCAATAAGCCAAGGATCGGAGTCCTCTGTAGCTCAGGTATCTTTCTCTCTCCTTCTTAATTCACAATCTTTAGTTTCTCCTACTATCTTGGCGTCGCCCATCACTTCAAGTGTGGGCCTTTCTTTTTCTGCTTCTACTACAATGGTCGCAGGAGCTTTCTCCCAATTCTCCCAACTGGACAATTATCCTTTACTCCGTGATTTATTCCACCTTTTGTCTGATCACAATCCACAACTGCTTTTGCTACCTCGCTTGCTACCACCGTATCAGCTCCAACCCAACTTTCCCAATAGATGGAATCCGCTATGTCTCCACTACCACCACCACTTCCCATGAGTCCTTCCATCGCTTCAAAAACTGGGCCTTGGTATAACATTCCCCCATTCTTCCCACTAACAGTCTCTCTTCCGAAGAAAAAATCAGCCAGTACCACTACTCTCTCGTTCCCTTTTTCTCTTCCTCTCGATACGCCTTTTGCTAGTGAGATGATTAGATCACTAGAAGAATTCATGGCAGAGGGCGACAAAGCAAGAGCAACACAGACTCTTAGGCTCCAGAAGAAAAGGGATAAAGATGCTAAAAATCCGGTAGAGCCATAGGTGTAGACCCTTTTCAATAAAGCTCAACAGTTGTTGCATTTTGCAACCATGCATCCAAACATCAGCAAATTGCAAGGGGAGATGTGACCCAAAGATTACACCATCCATGCTATGGGACTTGATCTATGCGTGGGCCGGGTGTAAGATAAAGTTGAACTTTAATGGAGGAAACCTAGCCTGTGGTGACTACCAACTTTCTTAAGTCCGGTCGCCAACTGAAGAAGAAGGAAGATGAGCTCAAAAATGTCAAGGAGAGGATAGAGGTCCTACTAAAGAAGGATAAGGCAAGGGACATTGAATTTGCACGCTCATCTCAGCAAGCGTAGGTAGAATAGGCTAGACTCCAAGGGGAACTTACAAAGTTCCAGTCCATGGATCTTAACCTAGTCACTAAACTACATAAAAAAAACCAGGAGTTACAGGACCAGTTGGCACGGGTAGAGGAAGAAGTGCAATGAAAGACCAAAGAGCTACGGTAGCATAAAGCTCAATTGGAGTAAAAAATGCAACAAAAGGACACAGACTTCCAGGGCCGACAAGCTCAATTCGAGAAGAAAATCCAGGAGGTAAGGCTCTCCCTGGAAAGGGAATCTGCAACCAAAAGCCAGGTTGAGGAAAAATGGCCTGCCGAGTTAAGAAACCTATAGGAACAACTCTCTGTTGCAGACAAAAGGATTACAAAATTGACATAGGATGTTGGGTCGAAGGATGCAAAAATTAGTCTTTTGCAGAATCCTCCCTAACCCCTTGCTACCCAGTCGAACCTCCTCTCAATAGCTTAACAATTATATATTTCATACTAGGAAAAATTCAAGGATTTTTGTTACTCTTCAGTCAACACTTTAGTTCATGTCGGAAGCGGCAAGTTTGAGTAGGGAGGTTCATGGAACAATTGAACTGTTCCTACAGTTCATTGCGGAGAAGGTTCCTGAGGCGGAGAAATTGCTAGACAAGTTATACATGGTGGTGAATGAGGACCTGGTGAACACATGGATTGAAGATCGGAGGTCAGCTGCCAAGACAACAAAGGAATTCATCTGATGTCATGCAATCATCCTCCATGCCAGCAATTGCTCGGCAATACTAAGTCAAACCATGAATAGTATGCAAATTCTTGCAACTGACTCATATGGGCTTGCCCTCCCTGTTTCTCTCTGATGATTCAGTGGCCACAATGAAGTAGATTGCAACAAATATTGAGAAAAAACATGACATATCCGCTTTTTAGAGCTTCAATCAACCCCCTACTGTTGAGGATATTGAGAGCGTCACTCATCAAATAGCATAGTTGCTCTTTCAACTTGATTCCAGGACTGAGATATCCATGAAGCTGCCATTAAAAGAAGTGATTGATCTGCATGAGGTGCAAGAGAATTTGTGTGCCATATTGACACCATCTGAGGTCGACTGGCTTCCTCTACAAACCACACTCTCCAAGCTCTGACTCTATCGCCCAATGGATAGGGCTTTGGTTTGCGAACCAAAAATTTTGGGTTCCCCATTCCGCAAATGAAACGCTCCTAGTAGTCACCAAAAGCTATGGATTTCAAAATCCCTCGAGCTCCCTTCAAGTTGATAATATTATTTTTCTTTGCCTCTGCCCATGCCCCATATATTTGAATATCTTTGGGCCCCTTTTTGAAGAGCTTCACTCGCTATCGCCACGTTTCCACCATGTGCTCCTCGCAAAGATTTTCTCCCTTGCTTCTCACTCGAGCCGCGCCATGCTTCCATGTGTTAGCAGCGCTGGCCTTTGAACACTTGCTTCCCTTCACTTCCTTACCAAGCTCCGTTTGCATGCCATGTAGCATCAATCCATAGACACTTTTGGGTAGACCCTATAGTCATCACTAGTAATGAAGACTCCTCCACGTGTCCTAATTGACTTCAAGGTGAGCGACACATGTCTACGTGGGAATTTGTTGCTTCTACACTAGGACCACAACCATCATTTACAAGGGATGCATCTAGCTCGAAGGTGGTTGTCTTCCGTGTGTCAGAATCTTTTCTATTGCAACGGTCTTAGGAAATCATTGTGATGAACATCATTGCTCGTGCTAAAGGAATATTTTCTGTTATTGGTTTTCAGGCGGTGGGATGTTTCTCTATAAATACTGCTTCTTCTTTCTGAAAAGGAGTTTGAAACATACACAAAAAAATTATGGAAATACACCAGGCCTTTTGTATTGTTTTTTATTATTGTATTAAGACTCACAGACTCTGTCATTGTTGTTTGGCCTTTCTGTTTCTTAGCTATTTGACAAAATTTTATACTGTGCCATTATTGTACTAAGTAGTTTATTTTTGCAGAACTTCTATAATTTCAATATAAGTTTACTGATTTAGACCTTTTCTTGGACTCTTCTTTTTAGTAAATATGTATGGGAGTTATTTTATGTTATTGAATAGATTATTTTGGTATTCATCTATGATTTATGTTAGAGTAATAAGTTGTTTCACTTAATTAATTTAATCATATTGGTTAATTAATTAAGTCATTTATCACTTTAGTTACTTAAGCTAAACTTAGGCACATTAATAATTAATTATTTATTAATTATTAAATGTAAACACTAGGGTTTATTTTTAGGGTTATGCATACATTGCTTTTATAAAGCAATTCATCTCATGTATTTTATCAATTCTTGAATATTATTCATTTGTACATCTTCATGCAAATTACTTTGAATTTTTATGTTTTTCTCGTGGAAGGTATTTTCTAGTTTGCATGTCTAATCTTGGATTCTCACATGGTATCAAAGCCTTGATTTGCAACCCCTTCTCAATTTTTTGGAGAATTTCATTACAAAGCACATTCGGGGTTTCTCGAGGGTTTCATGCCTTGAGCCTATTGATGAAGCATTTTGGATCAAATCAAGCATCTCCATTGGATTTAGAGTGCTAGAAAAAGTCAAGATTGGCTTTTGTTTCATTGTTTTTCATCATCATTTGCCAAATCAGCAAGGGTTTCAAGCCAAGCATCTTTTTTGCAAGATTTGGTGGTAGCCTTTATTTTGGGCATTTTTGGGCCAAACAAAGGTCACCATTGCAATCAAAGCACCCAAAACCCTAGAAACGCTTGTCGTTTGGTCAATTTTGGAGTTGTTAAAAAAAGGCAAAAAAAATTTGCCAGAGGTCATACAGCCTCCCTAGCACGCTTCACGAGGAAAAAATCCTAAATTTGAGGAATTTTTTTTAAAAAAAGTGCTTTAAAACATGCTCACAGTTTAAATCAAAGCGTCACCCACCTGTCACTCGGTGGCCACCAAGTAGCCATCAGTCGTCCGCTCAGACAAGCGGCTCTCCACCCATCCATCGCCGGCCGGTTCCAGCCCCCGCGGACTCCTATGCACCTTCCCCCGGTCACATTGGGGATCGAGCACTCTGCACCCAGCCCCCGGCCACTTCAACGCACCATGAGAGTCACGTGATGACCAGGGGCTCCGCCCCAACCTCCAGCCACTAGCCCCCTAGTCCGCCCAAGCGACCAGGGGCTTTTTATTTTTAGCCCCCTGGGCTGCCTACAAGCCATATTAGCCTTTTTGGAGCAACTTTCATGAAACCAGGCATAACTTTCGCATATGGTGTTTTTTCGCAAACAAGACACCATTGGAAAGCTGGTTTTGAGCCCGATCCAATGGTGAAGGTATTTTTCCAGATTTTGATCCAATTTTATTTTTCAGGTATTTGAACTCAGATGAAGCAGTTTTTGCTTCGGAGGGCATATCTTTTGACTCGGTTATCCTTTTTTCGCCATTCTCATGGCATCAGAAAGTTGATTCAATCCTCTACACAAATCCAAGGTCTTTTTTTTTATCAGGGAGGTAGCTGTGAACATTGGTTTTTGCATGCACTCTTTTTTGTTTTCATGCACTAGGTTTACATTTTCTCTTCAATTTATGCATGTTTTGCATGCTCTTCTTTTACAATCATGGGGTATTTTAATAAGTGAACTTATATAAAGTTCCATCAGGGGGGTTTCTTGCATAATAATATGATTAGAGTGTAGTTCTATTGCATGCGCTTTGATCTCATCTTCATATTGATGACAATTCGTATGAGTTGTATCTGGATTCTGTAGTTTCTTTTGGCCTCATCTTGCTCATAGATTGACACATTTTGGTTCGCATCGGTTCACATCTCAAATTGAGATCCTATAGTTAATGATTTTGAATCACATCGGGTCACATCTCAGTTTGAGGGCCATTCATTTTATGGTTAATGTTCCAGAATCTTCATGGTACTTGCTCCTATGGATCAGTTTTAGTCACAGTTTTGCATCAGCATCGAGATACACATAGCTTCCAGATTCTTTCATCATATCATTCCCTCTTATGGGGGCATCATTTATTCATCTACTATTGCTTCATGGATTCCAGGGTTGTTCTAGTTTGTGAGATTTCCAGTGTTCCTTGGCATTGGGTCTGCTGTTGCATTATCATGATTCCGCCTAAGTCCTTCAGTGACTCATATGGTTTCTTGTAAACAGAGGTTTCTTTCCTTGCTTGCTAGTTTCAGGATTCCATTGTTACTCCACCAGTGTTCTTCTAGTGCTTCTTTGTAGCAGGTCATCTCATTGAGGGGGGGTTTTGTCCCACTGGGTTTTCTCCTCTTTCTCATTCATTGCATTTGTACATGGGTACCTGATCAGGCCTTGTTGTCGAGACCCATCTTTGCTTTCATGCATCTTTCTTTAGTGTTTTAGCTACTTCCTAAGTTCATCTTAAGGGGGGGTGTTAGAGTAATAAGTTAATTCACTTAATTAATTTAATCATATTGGTTAATTAATTAAGTCACTTATCACTTTAGTTACTTAAGCTAAACTTAGGCACATTAATAATTAATTGTTTATTAATTATTAAGTGTGCACACTAGGGTTTCCTTTTAGGGTTATGAATACATTGCTTTTATAAAGCAATTCATCTCATGTATTTTCTCAATTCCTTAATATTATTCATTTGCACATCTCCATGCAAATTTCTTTGGCTTTTTCTATTTTTCTCTTGTGGAAGGTATTTTTTGGTTTGCATGTCTGATCTTGCTAAACTTAGGCACATTAATAATTAATAATTTATTAATTATTAAGTGTGCACACTAGGGTTTCCTTTTAGGGTTATGTATACATTTCTTTTATAAAGCAATTCATCTCATGTATTTCTCAATTCCTGAATATTATTCATTTGCACATCTTCATGCAAATTGCTTTGGCTTTTTTTGTTTTTCTCTTGTGGAAGGTATTTTTTGGTTTGCATGTCTAATCTTGGATTCTCACAATTTATGTTATTCTGGGACATGCAAATTACTAAACGAGCCCTTAAATCCCATCCGAAAGGGAGATTTATCGTGCTCACACCTACATCTTGGCACATCACCTTAGGTTAGATCTTTATTTTTTATATCTATTTCCATTTCCCATTCCAAACCCCCCCAAATATAGGAGTCGACTTCTTAAAAAACCCGAAGGTCACTTAGTTTAGCGCAATTGGTCCCCCATTAATTGAGTTTCCCATAAGGTTGTTGCTTGACAAATTTAGGCATCAACAAAGACCTCATTTGTTTCTCAGAAAAAATATTATCTCAAAAGCAAAAAATATTCAGTACCATTTTTTTAAATACCCATTTCAAGTGAAAACCTAGCATCGAAATACCCAAATAGCCAATAAAAAAATACCAAGCATCATTTTTTAAACATACCCAAATATCCAGTAACAAAAAAACTAGCATCATAAAATTCAAATAGCCAAATAGCAGTTCATGAAGACACCCACCATCAAATTTTTCAAATACCCTAAAAAAAATTAAGAATGGTTTGCTTACCTCTAAGACAATCCATAGCAAAAAGCTCAAAATCCTTAAGACATACTTCCAGGTGGGGAGTTTTCTGATAGAATGATATATTTGGCCACATTCTAGACCCATACCTTGAAGCACTACTGGCAAGAGATTCCTCCACTGGGAAAGCCCTTCGATTACTACTCAATATCTCCATATTCAAAGCCCTTCAACCTCTGTTGTTTTTCCAAACTATTTCTTCTAAGTAGTAGTTAAAAATTGTGGGAAAATGGTGGTCTTATATTGTTTGATTTTTGTTAGGAATTTATAATATATATATATATATATGCATAGGTGTCGGCTAAAGCCTCAATTGATGACTAGAAATATTTTTTCTCAAAAACAAAGTTTGATGCAAAAAACTAGTCATTTATAGCTGTGATTTTATCCGATAATCAAATTAGTCATTTATAGCCATGTTGCAAAAAATGAGTAGAATTTAGTCATTTTTAGTTGTTGTGACTAAAATTTTTAGTCATGTAGTCATTTATTTTCCAAATTCTACTAGTGTCTGACAGACCCTATTTAAGAAGGTGTTATGTTAAGAGACTGGGGAGATGTTAGAATATATGCTAGACCTTTGCAGAAAATTAAATTGAATGGCATTTTCTACATTATGTTTTTGATGTTTGATATATTACAATAAAGAAGATTTCTCTTGATATATGATTTTTTGAGTTAATTGAAGAAGATATTGGGGAACACAACACTCAAGTAAGGGCCACTTGAGGTACTATTGATTCCACATAATAGTTCATTAGTTAGATTATGCATTGAAGTTCTAAATTTTGATTCTTAGTTTACATTGTGATTCATTGCTACCTTGAGATTTCTAATTCAATACTTTATTTTGTATTTATTTCAATGATCAAGTTAAGTTAAGTGCATGTTGCAGCATAGGAATTAATCATTTACTATTCATAAGAGTAATAGGTACCTATAGCAACTAGCAGTAACCAGATTACTTACTATGTTTCTTTGATAGAAGTTATTTTGAATTATTCTTGCATTTATATGTACTCAATCGATTAAGTTAGGATTCCTGAATGCACATACAATGCTAGTATCATCTTAAGTCTATGAATCCCTGGTTGAAAATTGAATGAAGCCCCCTTTTTAACAATGAACTGGTTAATATGAAGGATCTCCAGTTCCATTAAGCCATATGTATGATTAGTTACACCAACTAATTTGACATTAGGGGAAATTTTACAACAAAGAAAGAGATATAGAAAGGTAGAGAACCTAGGAGAGTCAAAGAGAGATAGAGAGGAAGAGGGATCTAGAGGGAGAGTGAGAGAGACAAGGAAAGGGAGAGAGATAAAGAGAGGGGGGATAGAGAGTTAAAGAGATAGAGGGAGATATATGGATATAGAGAGGGATAGAGAGAGATGGAGAGAGATAAAAAGAGATAAGAGAGAGGGATAGATCTAGAGAAGAGATAAAGAAAGATCATAGGAGAGATGGATATAAAGGGAAGGAGAGATAGAGAATGATAGAGAAAAAGGAAGAGTTAGAGATATAAAAGGAGCAATTAAGATACAAAGGGAGGGGAGAGACATAAAGAGGGAGAGAGAGGAGGGGAGATAAAGAGAGAGATAGGAAGAGGTAGAGATGGAGCTACTAAATTGAATGAATTTTAACTCTTTTTTAATTTATGGTGTTTCATAATGTGACTGTGTTACATGTAATGCACTTGTATTACAAAAACACTCTTGTGTTACAAAATATGCTCACATTTTATAATGAGAGTGTGTTATATAGTGTGCTCATGTTTTATAAATAGTTGTTGTCTACCAATATTTTTTGGAATAGGTTTGGGCAACAAGCCTAAAGGCGTGGACTATTAATTTGCCTCAATTTCATGTGTTTTTTTATCTCAAAGAATTTTTTTAATTTGCATGTCATCATGATTACACAATGCATAATGATATTAAAATTCCCATCAAAATGTTGCACATATTGTTAGCTTTTAAAAATTTGAAATGCATTAACATTTATTTTTAGTCTATTTTACTAATGTTTCTTTTTTCCTCAAATACATATGTATTGAATATTCTTTATAAATTTTGATCCACTTATCAAAATTTGAAAAAAAAATAGGAATGTTCTATTTTTCATTTGTTTGTTTTTTATATTTTCACTCTAGAATCAAGATTAAATATAATTATGTCAACATCTAAATTTTATTTTTAAAGTACAATCAAAATTTAATAACATGCGAGGTAAACCTCTCTTCAAATTAGAAGGGAATGTTCCTAATGAACTAACAACTATACTTAAATCATAAAAGTTTAAACTATGGATATAATTTATAATTTACATAGCACACATATAATTTTCTTTGAGGGTTATAACAACAATGAAAATATATTTAAGTTTCCACGCTTGTTTTTCCTTCTCAAATATAAACACAACTTGATTTATGAGATAATTTATATCTTGTAGCTTGAACACTAAAATTTTATACTAAGAACATAAAATCTTACCATTAATTTTGTTTTAACTTAAATTATTAATTCAAAATAAAAGTTGTTTTTAGATTAAATAAAATTTTAATAAATCTTATCATATAAATAAAAATATCTTCTAAGAACTTAAAAATAGCTCATTCTCTATGAACAACTGGTTCTATTTTTAGACATTAAATCTAAACATAATCTTATGTGCACTTTCCAAAATTGACCATCATTAAAATGATTTTGTTGACTACTATGATTCCTCCTTTTCTTTACTCAACATTTCTTAATAATTTTGTCATTGCTTTAACTAATATTTTTTAATTTGAGGTTGGATTCCATTGTTAATACAAAATAAATCTTTTATAATCTATTTATATGAAGTATCATAATATTATTCATAATAAAATTACATATATTGTTACACCCTATTGTGTTATTACTTATTTGCTTTTATCTAGTTGAGTGAAAATGCTTTAAATGTATGTGTTTATGCTTATGTATCTCGGAAATATAATAAATGAATGTTTAATTCAAATTGATGTTATATAACAATTTTCTCTATGAAATTTATTATACAAATGGTTGTAATTGATTCAACTCACTACTATTGAAAATGTGTTAAGTTGGATACATGAACAAATTCAATCCTCTAGAAGAGAGGGGAAGTATCACTCAGGAGAAGAAATTGGTCTAGTAACCCTTAATGAGTCTTACTGAGCATTCACACACTCACCTATAATTTAGTGATGTTGAGTCAGTAGTTTGGGAAATGGTAAGTTGATCTTAGCCTTGCTTGAGTATGGTTTAGATGACGTTATGATCTTGTTTGTGAATGTTTGGAATTCAGAGTATGTGTTTGGATCTCTTGTCTTGTGTAAGTTTTTCCTTATGATTTTATATTTAAATCGATGAGATGTATACATAAAATGTATAAATATGTATATATGCATGTATTTGTGATAAACTCATACACATGAGTAAATACGTGCATGAGTATACATAGATAGACATATCAACACATGCTCATGAATAGATTACCCATATGCATGGGAATATCGATAAGGAAAATGTGACACACACACACACACACACACACATATATATATACTTAATGTATATATGTCGATCGATAGGAATTGTGAATATGTGTTTAATTATAAAAACAAGATATATATATATATATAGTATACAAATATATATTAACATATGCACGTATGTATTGATGATGCAAACGTCCATATGAGTATATTAATATATATATACACGCATACGTGTATATATATATATATATACATACATACATATACATACATACATACATACATACATATATATATATGTATATATTTATATATGCATATGTTAATATATGGAATATGTGAATATGTATGTGTAATATTGATTAATACAAATGTATGAGTGGAGATATATATGTATATATACATATACACATATATAATGTTATGTATATATAATACATATATAAGTTATATGCTAATGAATTCCTATAAACGTTGTAAGTTAATGCATGCATATCATAGGTAACATAGCAAATACAAAGTATGAAGCACAACTTATATACTAAGTATTAAGTGTTGAGAATTAAACAAAGGCAGTGCTATTTTAAAGAGCGCATGGAAACTAAAATAAAACTATATTATGAGTTAATCATTGAAGACTTAGTCAAATGTAGAGAAGGAAAGAATGAATAACAACACATAAGAGAACTTTGAACTGGTCTTTGAAACAACAACCAAGGAAATAAGCGCATGAGAAAATATGTGGCGTCAAAGTATGAATTATTCACCTCTTCTAGAGGTTTGATTTACACTGCATCTTCTATGTATGAGGCAAGTGGATTTAGAGAATTAGTCAAGTGAAAATCTGGTTGGGAATGATCGACCTGCTAAAACATTATCCTTGCATTTATGATCAAAACACTCTATTGTCATGAAATTGTAGCGACTGGCTGAGTATGAGCAAATAGTCATCAATTTTATTCCGCCACCTTGAATCTTCATAGCTGAGTCAAAAATTTTAGTGTGTGAAGTGGAAAAACAAAGAGCTTGTTTGTAGCCTTAGAGTGCTAAGGTTTTTGTATAAATAGGGGAGCATTATTCTTTATTGGGGATGCATTCTTGCATTCTTATTTTCAGCATTTTATGAGAATTACTCTGCTGCAATACTGAGTTGTGAGTTTGATGCAGGAGCATCCAGTGGTTTTTAGTTTCCCAGATTTGCACTTGAAAATATTTTGAGTTAGATTTGAGGCACTTAGAGTTCCTGGATCGGCCCCGAAACTTGCCAAAATCAGCATAGTTGATTTCGAGTGCGTTGACTTCGTTTTCCAAATCAGAGTCCCAGATCAAAAGTTATGGCCCTGGGAAGTTGGCACACTTTCTAGAAGATACAATTGCAAATGCTCTTTTGAAATTTGAACTTCATGTTGTAAATTTTCGGCGCCAAACTGCCTAAACTCAAATTGAATGTTGTTTTGGCTCCAAACTAAAGAGGAGCTCTATTTATGGGCGGGTTTCTAATTTTTGGGTAACTTTTTGGGGACAAGCTTGCATATTGCGAAAGGGTTATTTTGTAGCTTTCTATAACTTACTTGTGTTGTAGAATTTGGGGATTTGAGATCCTCTGCATTTAAGAAGCTCCATTTTCTGAATAATAAATTATTCTCTTGTTTGTGGGTTATTTTCTAAGTCTCGGGTTGCGCCCTCATCAAGTGGTATCAGAGCGAGGTTTTCTTGAGCGTGTGGACAGATTGCCGATCGTGAGGCAGTTCGCACCAAAATCGTGGTTGTGGGTCGAGGTCAAGAAAGATGCCTCAAGGTGATGCACAGTAGGCGTGGTGGTGCCGGAGGTGGTGGTGGCCCGGAAATGCTGGTGGAAGGATGCACGGCAGCTCAGAAGACCAGTTGATGTGTTACAGAGTAGTTGAGAAGAGGTTAAACGAGAGAGGAAGTGAGGATGAAGGAGAGGAAGAGGTTCAAAATCATAGAAGAGGAAGAAGCAATTGATCAAGACCAAATGGCTATCAGGCCATTTCAAGATGAAAGAACCCAAAGCGAGAAGTCTAGTTATTCAGTACGAACCCGGAGAGTTGATCGGTAGTTGTGAGCTAGAATATTTTGGTGTGAGGAAATAGAGGACCCAGATTGGGTTAAGTTTGCAAAAATGAAGCTGAAGGGCCATGCCAGTATTTGGTGGAAAGAGGTTTAGTTGGAAAGAAATTGAGAGGAAAAGGAAATATCACCAAATGGGATCGCATGGTAAGCCGGCGATTCTGTACCTGGTGGACTACGATTGGATACATTGAAGAGGTACTGCAAGGAGTTGAAGCAAAGGGAGCGGATGTGAAGAATATATTGAATATTTTCAAAGTAATCATCTGCTTGAATTCACGGAGGCCGATAAGGAGAAGAGTAGCGGAAATATCTTATTAGGTTCACGACCAAGCATTCGGGAGGTTAAGCCTAGTCGAATGACCACCGTGAGGATGTGTATCGGTTTGCTCTAAAGGTGGAGAAGGTGAACAAAAGATTTGATGCGCCCAAGCAAAAGGGTGAGGAGGTCAAAGCGGAAGAGAATGGCAAACCTTTAAGGTAAATGAAAGTGAGATGTAAATTTTAACTTGAAATGAAAGAATGACAACTACGCCTCGTGATCAGTGGTGATGGTGAGGATGAGGAGATATGGACAGGATTTGGAAGAGGTGGTTTCAGACGTCTTCCGGTGTGGTGAAGAGGAATCGAGCACAGATGTCCACAACACCGGAAGGCGGATACAAAGGCCGGAAGAGTTTGTGGAAGGTTGTGCATGTGCGGATGGGAGGCCCAAATCTGAACATTGGATGATCTGCAAGGAAGAAACACTGATGATTGAGCCCTAGTAAGGCGGGAAAAGGAACCCGAATAGAGGAAGAATTTGTTTGCACAAAGGTGCAAGTGTGAAGAGGGGAAAATGTTGGCAGTGTGTCATTGTTGACGATGGGAGCCTTCGGTATTACGGTAATAGAGGAATGGTCCTGAGGATTGAGTTGAAGAGGAAGGCACCGCATCCGTATCAGATTTCCTGGTTGCAGAAAGACCACAAAATTTTGGTCAATTAGTAGTGCCTAGTAAAGTTCAAGATTGGAAGCTACCATGATGAGGTACTCTGTGATATCATCCCATGGATGCATGTCACATGTTGTTGGGGAGGCCGTGGTAGTTCGATAGGCGATCTATACATGATGGCCATGCAAACACTTATTCCTTGACAAAGGAT
>VDFB02069579.1:0-19148 GCA_007258455.2 Sequoia sempervirens
TTCAATTTGTTTACTCCAGATTTTGTACAAACCATGCACTTTTAGCTTTCACTATTAATTTTATCGACTTGGTGGATTTTGATTCTATTGTTTTGTGTTGTGGATGCAGTGTTTTCTCCTACCGCCAAAAGTGTGGCCACTCAAGTAGAGAGATCAATGTAGGCAAATGTTCTTGGTTAAAAAGCAACCACCTTATACAAACCTAGTGCCCTCCATTCTGTTGCATGGAACATCAACACACAACAGGCTTCAGCGATCCTACCCAATATTCTAGTTCTCTTTCAGACTCTGATCATGTTAATGCGTATATGATGCAAACTGTTGGTTCCTACATTTATCTATGTATGAAAGGAAAAACTGTTGTTCACTAGCCATCTTTTGAAGAAACAACTATCTTTCTTGTTGTTCTTTGAACTTTGTTTAAAGTCAGATTTGACACTTAAGAGCTTATGATATGTATGTTACAAAAATTTGACTGATTACCTTGTAATTTTGGCCTTGCCTTGGTATTTTTTGGCTGCCATTTTGTAACCATTATTTGCTATATATAAAAAGCTTCACTATTTTCAATATATATATATATATATATATATATTTTATTTTTTTTCTGAACTTGTTTTGTACTAGGATTAGAATTTTGCAAAGATATTTTTGTAAACCTGCATGTTTGCTTTCCCAAATGTTAGGTATTTATTTCCATAAACGCTATTGTAGCATTATCATAGAAAAATTGGTTGCTTTATTATAGAAAATATTTGAAAATATTGAATAATGGCTTCATTTGACCAAGAAAAAAAAAACCCTATGTGAACCTTGATTAGGATCCCTAGTCTTACTTATAACTAGCATAGGAGTTCAATATTAACAGTTGTAGATGAAAATGATCATATACAATATGTTTGGGTTCATATTTTTGTGTTGATCATGAATTATGAACAAGGCTTTGGCCTCTACTTGATCCTAGCACTGGAAAATCTGAATCCTTAGCCTCAAAAACAAGGATTGAAGTACCATAAGATAGATTTGGTCTATATTCTTTAATGTCCTAGACCCAAATCTAATTATTCAGATGAGTGTTGTTTGCTACTTTCACGATATGATAGAAAATATCTTGAGTTGGGGATATGAATAGGGTGCCACATTTTTTGTTTTGGCTATGACTTTCATCAAAGTAATAGGCTTCAAGAAACCATTTATCATTTAAAAGAAAAGTTGGAATTTATATATAAGCTTATGGATGAAAGAAAGTGAATATTATAACTCATTCAATAGGAGGTCTTCTTGTAAAATGCTATATGTCTCTCTAAAATGATGTATTTTATAAATATATAAGTGTTTGGATTTTTTGGTTCCTCAAAATTCTTAAATAAATTGAGAATTTCCTAGCAAAGTGATGGTAAATACTTTTCTACTTTGGGAGGACCAAGAAAGATTGAGGAGGTTTGCAGCAACTCAAAATTTGGGAAAGAGAGAGATTCAAGTAATACTATGATGTACTATAGTACCACCTTTGTGTAATTGGTTCCAGATTTGGATACAAAAAGATAGCTTTAATGAATACTATTGACACAATTCTTGGAATCATCCTTATAGATGGGTATAGGAAAAGAAAAATTTAAGTTTATTTGGCATCTCATAGAAAAGGAAAATTTCAATTTGACTAATATTGTAAATGTATGTACTATTGATTAAGGATTAAGACTAAACATGTTCCATGAATAGTCAATTTGGATCCAATGTAGAAAAAGTTGTTAATTGACTTATGATGAGAAATCCACGTATATCCATTTCCACAACGCTTACACAAACCCTAATATTTATCTCCAAAATCAACGATAATATCATTAGATAGTCACTTTGGATAAACTGTAAGTTCAACAACTTAAAACTTGGAATACACCATTTAAAACATACAACCTTGATTGTTCATTAGCTATTTCTGATTTTTTATAAAATAATAGACTAGGAACTTTTCATATGCCAATCTTCATTAAAACGGTTCGGGAGACTTGGACTTTGAAAGATTACCTAAAAATAGACCTTCTTACAAATTTTCATGTAATTTCACCAATTAAATAAAGAGACGCAATTTTGAAGGTGCACTGGTTACCTTAACACAGGGTTTTAACTAATTTCAAAAAAACTTGAATAACTCAATCAAAATAAAACCTTTTTGCATGAAACAAGAAACATCTAGAAGGTGATTGAAGCATGCATTACTTACAAAAAAAATTCATAGCATTTGGTGACCGTATAGTTCCGTACAAGGCCAAAAAATAGTAAAAGTATGAAGAAATTGCTTAAAAACAATGTTTTTCTTTCATTTGATTCAAAAATTCAATCACCTACACTTGTTTCATTGTACAAATGGCCTTTTTAAAGGCATTCCAAGTTGTCTCTTCGGTTTCTAATTAGCCATAATTTTTTTGAAAAGCAATTGCAAATTCCAATCAAGTAAATATAGCCATAAGAACAATTCACTGCCTTCCACACCATCAGATCTAATTTCAAAATTAGTTTGATCCCCTTTCACTTATATGATGTGAAAGATACCCAAAAAGATATTCCCTAGAAAAAGTGTCTTTGCAATGCCAACAAGTACACGAGTTAATTTTATTCTTCATGGTGAATCTAAATATTAAAAATAAAACAAATCTCTATCATTCAAAACAAATATGCTTTTGCTTTGGTTTACAAGGTACACTAATACCATCAGAAAGTAATAAGAAAATGGTGTTTCCTAGCTTGAAACAACAATCAAATAGGAAAATATTTAATAAACTTGAGATTGGCTTGCATAGTCATCTATGGATCCCTGCATATGGGTATTGAAAAAACAATAACATTAATATTAAGTAAAAGCATTATAGATTGATCAATGGAAATAGTAAGAAAGAGAGTACTAGTAAGATACATGGAGTATAGTTGCTCAAGAGGATTTGAATGAATCTAGCAGTTGGGCCTTGTCAGGATTAGAAGTTGTAGATGTTCTAACAAGGAGGAAAGTAGGATGGCCTTGAGCAAGGTTGGCATTGGCTATAATACAGCCATAATTTTTTTAAAAGCAATTTCACATTCCATTCAAGTAAATATAGCCATAAGAACAATCATGGAGCAAGGAAAGCAAGTAAATCCACCTTGATAGGTCTACATAGTAGTTTGGCCTAAAGGACATCAAATAATCTTATTTACTAGAATTACAGCACCCTTTGCAACAATTATGAGAATGTCAACATAGGAGACTGTACCAAGGCACACTTTCTCTAGAACCTCAAAGAGTTTATGTTGGATAGTGCATCCTTCTCTCCAGCCATGTTGGAGGTATTATCCAGAAGCAGAGAATCATCACATCCCTACAAAAAAGGAATATAATATACATAGTTATATATCATCTTCGTATAGTTATATATCCCCTCTATAGCTTTGATTTTTCACACCAACACAGATTATGTTTGCAAGTCACAACCTCATTAAGAAAAAATCCAAACAAAACAAACTTATGAATTTAGGGGTGCCCTGATAAACAATCATCTAAACAAGAAAATACTCTTTGATAAGTTCAAGCATTTTTACTAAGGCGTAAAGTACATTAAAAAGTATCTCTATCTCACATTAACTAAACAGTCATGATATTGTAGGCGTAAAACAGAAGCAACATTTTTGGGTTCTCTTTTCATGGCCATCTCCATCACAGACCTCACCACAACTTCTGTCATGGGGCAGCTAGCTCTATAAAATCCTTTGTATAACTCCTACTGCATTTGATGCCTATTTTCATCATCCACAAGAAAGGAAGTTACTATTATACAAAAAATGATCAGCATAGCTATTATACAAAATCTTGAGACCATAATATACTTAATTGAATGAGATTTTAAACTTAAAGTAACATATACATGATAATATATTTGTTTTGTTGACAAATAAGATGGAATGAACTTGAAGAAAAATTCAATTTAATATAGTTTGAAGTCATACAATTTGTGTAAATTGTTCAAGTACACCTATGACACATCATGTTATTCAAACCAATTCAAGTGGTTCAGCTCGCTCTTCAATAACATGTAATATTCTTTGATGTTCATCACTATCTAGTCTCCACTTACGACGTCCACGTGCACGTGGAACTGGATGAAGGGATAGGGCAGTAGCAACTACTAGGTGGCTATATTGATATACTTTGTTCTCAAGTTGATAATCAATAAAATGAATCCCATGCTAAACAATTTTGACTTGTTTCAGATATGTCCCTTGCAGTACAACTGAACCTATGGGAACCAACATTCAAAAGTAAGACATAACATTTAGAAGGTCAATACGAGTAACAAATTCAAAATATATACATTCAATAGATAAATCTTGCAAGAGCATCTATTTATTTTGTCAAACCTATGGGGAATGACATTCCATCACTCATTTTTGATTCTACTAGCTTCCACCTCTCTCTTGTACAACGCAATAGATAATAACTAACACCTTCTATGTTTCTAGCCTCTGCTATGACTGCAAAAATATCTCCTGCACCAAATTTACATGGAAAATTTGTAAAAAAAGGAGTTCCACTATCATTTAAGTATATATAAATTTACTTAAAATAAGTAGCAAAAAATTATTAAACGATTAAGTTACAAATTTACAAAAGCTCGTACATGTACGATATAAATATATACACATACATACCCTTTTTAATTAGTCCTGAAATATGGTCATAATCAATTGAAATCAAAGGAATGTCTTCAAAGCTTTCATCTTCATCTTCATTGTATGTGTCACTAACATCTAGTGGCACCAAATTCCATCCACTGACATATCCTTGTTGTTGGTTGTTGCATTCATCATAGTTTTCTAAAATGCAGTCATAACAAAAACATGAGTAATCCCTAGTCTGCAATATCCATGGGAAACTATTTGTACTCATGATAGAATGCAAAGATCTTTTTTTCTCTACCCTCTTGCATCCATGCATTGATCTTCTATCCACACCTACAAAAATTAATTTTGCATTAAAAAATCATAATTTAATATAAATATATTCAAACTAAAATAAATAAACTTGAATGTACACATATATGTATATTTAAAGATTTAAATATAAACAAAAACATACCTGATATCTCCCAAAACACTCTATGTGGAATGGATCGGTTGTTTGTTGAAGATGTGCCAACCTCATTTGATGCAAAGTGTTTCTGACACCATTCAACAACATCATGCACATCTTTTATACTATCTCCTTCATAATTCAGTTGATGCTTTCTTAGAGCACGTTTGATGCAAGCTCCTGCACCATCATGTTCACCCTTTCCATGTCCACTCTCAAAGAAGCTCCAAACATGTGGTATGTTGTCATTTTGATGATATCTACAAAGTGCATAAAATGGCCTTGAAGATTTAAATTGTGAAGCACATCCATCTGACCATACAAAATGCTTTTCAATTTTGACACCCCTGATTGCCAAATATTCAAAAAAATTCTTGAAGCAATGTTGTACAAATAGAGTGTCATGCTCTTTGTCATCACTAATATAGAAGTGATATTCTTTCTTAATGACTCATTCCTCAGATGTACTGTCAACACCATCCAAATCCATTTGTGCATGTCGATAACACACATGCACCATAATAGTGATCTGCTCTGAAAAATAATATTGTGATTGAATCTCTTTTTGATGTACAAAAGAGTAATTCTCTGCAAAGTCAACTACTGATAACAATGTTCCAAGTGGGAATGTATCTCTTAATGTCTGAAACTGTTGTGCTTGCCACTTAGAAAAGAAAGCATGTTGTATATATGGTTGTATCAATTTACGAAACTTTTCCATAAATGTTCCAATAGGTATCTCCTCTTCTACATAATCTAACCTTGTTGATTCTTTGCCACTTTTGGTATGAAACTTGATATACTTGTAACTCTTGCAATTTACCAACTTTGTCAGGTCGGTATCTTCATCTCTCAAAGGCATTTTAGCCAAATTTCCACATGTTTCACAGTGTCCTTGTATGCAACTTATTTGATTGGTTGCATTATCATCATTTGATTTATCACATAGGATGGATGCTACGAACTGACTTGCTTGTCTAGGAGGCGCATTCTAAATACCATCACTTTCTTCTCTAATCTTTCAGAACACTTGATAGTAGAGATCAAATTCAATATGATAATGACAACAACAAGTTTCAAAAACCTTGTTTGTTTTCACATAGTATGGATTTAACCTTTGAAACGTTGTTTTCCCAATCTTTATATGTGGATTTGAATTACAAAAAATTACATACATCTCGTGTTGTGTTATGTCTAGCCAATGTTTTATATGTAATTCACTATTATTGGGCCCAATCCTGTGTTTGATAACATCTCTACTATTTGATGAAGGACGGATATAATCATTCCAAAAGTTTGAGATGAAGTTCCTAAAAACATCTTGAATCCTGTCAGATCGAGGAGCTCTACACATAATTGCCCAATTGCCTTCTGAGGTACTATCATCAAGAATCTTTCTCCTTTTGACATATTGTGTCAATGTCTTTCTGCTGAAACCAATCTCGATTGAAAGTGAAGAGATTTGTCTTTTTTTGGCCATTTTTTCACTTAAAATTGATGTCAACATGACTCTTCTTGAAATTGCCTTATCTGCTGATCGAGACTGTTTCCCAATGGACCCCAAACCTTTTTTCAAGTTTTCAACAATGTCTTTTTGTAAGTGTGAACCTTTCCTCTTTTTCTTACTCGTATCTACACCCAACAATTGTAATGGATCTTGTAGCTCATTACTTAGAAGTACAATTGATAATAGTTGGGCTTGATCGAGTGTATCAAGGTTATTGAAATGAGCAATTATTTGCTTTGCAGTTTTGTTCATTGACCTCCTAGTACTATTTCTAGGTTGTTCAGCATAAAACTTCAATTTTTCCATATCCATTTGAAGTAAATGATCTAAATTTCTAGAAGAATTTTTTCTCTTCACCTCTTTAGCTATATTCATATGCTCATCCATGATGGTATCCCGAAGTGATCCTGACCCCTCTCCAATATTCATTCCTTGCACTTGGGCCTCCTCCCTAACATCAACTATATGTTCTTCAGCCTCATTTGCTCTAGTATCTAAATTTGGCTTGACTTCTACTTCAATTTCTGTATGTTGAGCCCCTACACAAAAACACGTAGAATAAATTTAACATATGGAACTTAAAGGATGATTTTAATTGATCACTAGGTGGATCTTGACTATGATAAATTAAGCTGTAGTTTTTAAAATATACCTAGTCTTGCAAGAAAAGGATGAGACTGGGTTGCTTAGGATAACTATGAAGCATAAGCTTTTGTTTTATCTTTAAGATCTAATACTTAACTCTATTCTTAAGAGAGATTATAATTGGTTCATCCTTTTATGGATCTAAAATTAAATCCCCTTGAGCCTTAAATATCTTGAATAAGGAGTTAAGATCCTCCTATCATGTGTTGATCTTATCCTCACTCTATTTTGTTATGAATTCTTCACTAACCATATGAATTTTGGCATACCCTAGAGTTTTTGTTTGTAGGAGACTTTCTAAAAAAGGGTATAGATTTTAAGTAGGAAAAAAACCCATCAAAACTACCATAATATTACCATGGACTTAAGTTCAAGAAAGGAACTTTATCAATAGGTTCTTTCCAACATGATTGAACCTACATATTAAGAATTGGAAGGAAAAGACATTCATGAGCGAACAAAGAAGAGACAGGTCGGTGAATTTATTGAAACCCTCATTCAGTTATAATTACCATATAGAGTGCATTTGTTGTGCTATCCTGGTGTTTTGTTTGTCAGAGGCCTTAAGGCCATGAGCCATGCAATGGACAGTGTGTGGGTATATCATGACAAGTATTGGTGGGTTCATTACAACTATGAAGCTCAAAAGACTACAATCAAAAGAAGGGGGCCATTATATTGAGAGAAACTTAAAGATCTCAATGCATAGCTTTGAGGTGGTCATGAAGAAGATTGAAGGTCTACCGGAGAACTGCATTTAGGGCATATGAACAATAGTAATGAACCATGAAATGAATCAAGATGCATGATCATTAAGGAGTGTAGTTCAGTGACAAAAGGGAAAGGAAAATAAGTTTTCCTGCTAGGAAATCTAAGCAAAGAGGTTGACAATAGTGATATTTGCTTTGAAAAGTTATAAGTCACCAAAGGACAGCATGTCAAGGTGGCTATGGATAAATCATTATGGTAAGTCAGAACACCATTAGTTGCACATTTGTATACAATATAAGGCAAGGTCGGGTGCATTAGGACAGTGTTGTTCTAGAGAAAGGTGCATGATAGCCATAAAAAAGAAAATA
Organism: Sequoia sempervirens; assembly: GCA_007258455.2. NCBI lineage: Eukaryota > Viridiplantae > Streptophyta > Pinopsida > Cupressales > Cupressaceae > Sequoia > Sequoia sempervirens. The sequence goes on from VDFB02069579.1 coordinate 8,333, forward strand.
TTCAGTCCAAGTATAGTGACAGTTCTAAGGGAAAAATTTGCAAGGAAAATTATGGTTCTCATGACAAAAGGAGCAGCCATTTGAAGGATAGCATTGAAGATAACAACCGTGATCATCCACAAGGAATAACAGACCAGGGTGATAAAGAAAAATGTATTGGAGGTGACAAGGTACCAAAGTACTTCAGGTCATGGAGGGAAGTATAATCTTAGTTGCAATTTGTTTTTCAAGATTGGAGGTTTCACTGCATTGATGTAACATCATAAACTCTTGGTATTGTAATGATACAATTAGTGATTCACATCAATCTAGAGAAATCATTGACATGGAATAAAGAATGCACTAGTGTGAATGGCAAGGAGAACTACAGACTTGTTTGCTATATGTCAGTGATAAAGACAAGGTACAACTGAGACTAACATGTCAGCAAATCATGACTGTAGACTTACCAAGCCTGACTCAAACTTAGATCCAAGATTCCTGACCATGTCTAAACACACTGCATTTGAATGGGAAAATATCATGAGTGCAGGGACTTATGGGGATTTGTCTCTATGAAAAGTATATGACATAAAATATTAACTAAAACATGCATTAGAATCTCAACATGCGAAGGCAGAAAACATACAAGACTCATAATTGAAAATTACCTAGTTGAAATTTCAGAAGCAAGACTATTCTTTCAAGTGAATACCATCCATACTTTCAAATGTGTAAGTTATGACCTATCACAATTGATGATATAATCAATCCAAAATTCAAGACTGTGCAAATTGCCATGCTCCTTTTTTTAAGGGAAACTCCTTTGGACTGATACACAATCAAATTTCAATACAGTCCCGACTTAAACATTTCTTTTTAAAGCCTAATTGGTCTAATTTGCAGCAATACAGTCCCGACTTAAACATTTCTTTTTAAAGCAACATATGTTGGGTTTTAGATATGATTTAAAACCATTAAAGGGGTATCCAAATTACTAACCACAGCCATAGAAGAAGGTTTATACTAAGAGTTGTGTTTGACAGTTTTGAATTGAATGGCTGCTAGGAGTTAGATAAGTCAAGAAACGGATTAGTGTTAGGGTTACATCAGTTTTTTGTTTGATTTTTCTTTTAAATTCCAGCATAATGAAAATGGAAGAAAATCAATTTCATATACAAATAAAATCACAAAAAATAATTGTGAATCCATGATGTATTCAAGAAATTTTCTTGAATTTTTGGGACAACATGTGTTTGACCAAGAAACTGAAAAACCACAATTTTTAAACCATTTAATCAGCTTGCAAGCCCACTTCTAATTAGTTGCAATAAATTTGTTACTTTTATTTCTTTATTAGGCTAGCTTTGAATAGATTAATGAAGGCCTTAATGACATGTGGGAAATAAGTTAGGACTGAGACACTAACTAGATTAGCACAAATGGCACATACTTTGTTATCTAAATGGATCATGAAGCTATTGTCCTTTATGTTTGAAGGCTTGAAATTTGATCGAATTTAATTGATGATGAGTCATGTCATCGATTCCACAGCTCTTCCTACTAGCTCCTATCCATGTTTCTAAATGGCTTCATAAATGAATGTGTTTACATTACTTAGTGGATCTCTATTTTCCTGTCAATTAAAATGCTAATTAGGTGTTATACAAGAAAAGACAATATTGCTTAGAATGGATTATAGGAAGAATTGTGTGCTAAACTCTATGTTTCTTATGTGTAGACCTAATTCATAGAGGCATGATTTTCTTCTATTTTCCAATGCTGAACCATTCCATTCTCTTGGTTGTGGCATGCAGGACAACCATATCTTAAGAACATTTGGTAGTTATGGTGTGTGATATTGATATGGAATGATATATTAAAAACATCCAATGTTGTATATATGTAGTGTGTGAGGCAATACAATTTAACAGTGTGAATATTCTATATACTACAACAAATATGGAATCAAGATAAGAACTCTAAACTAATAGCTAGAGTAGTACTATCAACTCAAAGAAAATTAGGTAGTAGAAATAATATCAAGAAGATGGATGAAAGATAAGCCATATACAAAATCTTGCACCTAACTAAGAGACCACACAACTAATATATAGTGATCAAATGAGAAGGTTGAGTTAAGCCTGTAAAGACAAAAATAGATTGGAGAATTATACACCATCATACATAGCCAAAAGAGTAAAATTGACTATCTCTTACATTCACTGACATGATGATGAGGACCAAAACAGTCTAGATAGTTTGTTCACTAAAGTTATTTCCCCTCCAACAAACAACATCACAAAAGACAATGTTAATCAGTAAGTGTTGCCCAAATGATTTCCAAGATTCATATTGAAGGCACAAAAAAGAGCGTCATAATGGTCAAGCTCAATATTGCCACAATAAATTATCATCAACATAGATAGTTGGGGCGTGAAGGCACTGTTATAATTCTGATCAATTATCATCTTTAATGTGACAAACTCTGCCTCCTTTGAGTGTAGCATTGGACTTGGTACTTCATAGAAGCTTCCATAGATAGGGAACATGCCTACCACATAATAGTGGACAGTATAATGTCATGATTCACTACAGAATTGTTGATCCTACATAGCTAAAGGATCATATATTCTACAAACACCACCAAATAATGACTGTCATTCAACAATCAGGCCTATTTATGCTTCTTAAGACTGTCCTCTCCTATCTATTTTTTCATGCAATATCAAAGGACCCTCCCAAACCTTCAACATAGTTTTAATGGCATGAAATACACTTCAACATATGATTCTTGAAAGGTTGTTGCAATCATTAACCATAGGAAACTCTAAAATGCACTATACACTCAGCCTTGTCTATGACTGTCACAAGTCTTCCATACAGGACAACGACATAAAAAGGTCTCAACCTTTCATAATTTTTATAAACCCTAGCTTAAAAAAGTGTCTTAGAAATCCTTGACACCATATACAAACATATTCACCTATCAAGAATGCCAACTCCTTAATCAAATTACTCAAACCCTTACTATTCTCTGTCATCCCCAGTCTAGAACCATAAAAAATCCAGCCTATGGCATCATGGAATGATAAACAAACTTCATCCTTTGGGTCTGCAACTTTGCAACATGAAAGTACACAAACAAATGCTTTATTTCACCAACTTTTAGATTTTTTCCCACCGTACAAAATAATGAATTCAACAATTTTAAATGCTCATTGTTTACCCTCATAGGGTTTCAGGCAGTCTTCAATAAAAATGATATAACTTTTGACTTTCTTAATGAAATGAAACAAAACAAAGACCAAATTAAAATATATTCAAACCTCTACCACATCCAACAAATCTCAGGCCCATTAATGGTCTATACAGACCATACCATCTCAAAGAACAGTGAAAATAGGCGTTAAAAGCAGGGTTCTTTATTAATTCTCCTTCTCAAACTCAATACATCTTCATCCACACCAATCTACATAAGGTATACCACAATTTGGATCCTAAACATCTGCATAAGGTATTCAACAAATTGTATATTATGCAGTGATAAACTCGCTTGAAGTAAAGGAATTTGGAGGTCATAAGATGCCAAGAGATTAACAAGATCAACTGGTTAGTAAAAAAGATCTGCACTAACTCTTTATTGAATTTTGGACTTGCCTTCTTTTCCTTCGCATCATAAGTTCAAATTTGACAATTTTAGATTTAAATTTTCTATGTCCATTTGTAACAATAGCCTTTAATGATTATTCCATGTGTGTATATACGAGTCTTCTTACAAAATGGTTTCAACCACAATCTTTACCCAAAAGCCATATTTGGTGGAAGTTTGCTCATAATCTCTGCTCAATTTACATAAAAGATGGATGTTCTCTATTAATATAAATGTAGTGTTATTGTATTTAATTGTGTTTTTTCATTCTAATCCTTGAGGGGGCATTACATAGGATGGTGGTGTTTGTGAGAAAGAAACATGATATTTTGTCAAAATCCAGTGAGAAGAAATGGATCTAAAGGCATTTCATAAAGATATGACAACCTGCAATAAGTGTGAGAGTACCATGCCATGGCAATTCAGTCAACAACCTCACTGATATATAGAGATATACTAATATATCGAGATATATGTGAAACACTTTAAAGATGTTATGTATCTTAATCATATACTCATATTCTTCATAAATTTCTAAGCCCAAATGAAATCAAGGGACTAAGCATCCTCTAATATTATGCACTAATATGTGAATAACATTACATTTGTGGTAGACAAAGAGCACACTTTCATGGAGGTAGTGGAACCACTCACATTCTAGATATTGCAATTACCATATGAAATAAATGATAAACTAGTCTATGCAAATGCTAAGACTGTGTTGGCTTTTCGCAAATATCAGAATGTCGAGAGATCTGATATTTAGTAGAGATAATTGAAGGATTTCTTGAAACATTAGTCATAATGTTAAGCAAAGAAGAGAAGAAACAATATAAATATAGGAAAATTAAGGAAAGAAGCACTAGATGAAGTTATGGTGAAGTTATAGAAGTAGAATAGAGAAGAAAGTATGTAATATATTATAGATGGATGATATATAGAAGAGAAATATAAGAAAGAATATTGATGTATAAATGAACTATGTAGCAGAGATATATATGATGAATATAATATATTGCATGATGATCTAATGAATGTATGATGTGCTATTATTTATTTGTGAATATATGTGTATTTTCAATTTTAATTGTTCTTTCCTACCACATCCTTTTGTAACTCACCACATAAGTTATTGTCTCCCTTTTATTGCTCATACTAAGGTATAAGAACTACACCAAAGTAACTTAGGACAAAATCCTTTATCTATGCTCAATTTTTGCTAACAAGGTATGCCATGCTTGAGGAGCACTTCCAAGCCAATTACACCATTTTACACCATTTGTCTATTTTCATAACAATTACCTAGTGATTTTTCCTTTCGTTATGTTACCCTTTCTTGAATACTCTATTCTTGAATTTAATAGAATAATTAAGGTTGGGCCCTACACAAATATTTCATCCTACTTATTAAACATGAATTATCCTTGAAACCCCCACTTGTCATTGCTACTTGTAGAATCCACCTTGCTTCTTCTAAATTGGACTTACATTACTATAAGAAGAGATGACCTTATTCCATTATGGATTACACTCCTAAAATGGTTTATTCTTCTTACCTTGAGTCTTGACCCTAGGTCCCCTTTCCAAGAAAGTCTTGTCTTTGGCCCTAATGATCTTGAGAATCATGGAAGAATGCAATTTTTTGGTGGTGAAGATATTAGAATGATTTTTTTTGGTGGTGAAGATATTAGAAGCACTAAAGTCACATTCAAGAAGGGGAAAAATATGATGAGAATGACCCCATTTTGGATGGTAAACTAAAGGGAGTGGAGGGTAGAAAAATAATCTTAAGGTGAAGAGTAAAGTGAAAATGGAGGATGAAATTGATTTGGATGATGAGGTAAAGTGAAATATTTATGCCTTGCCCCTCCTATTTCACTGGCTGATCTTCCATGCCATTCTCTCTCTTTAGAGGTTGTTGCTTCAATTGTGAACTTGATTGCAAATAAAAATATTGATATGAACAAAGAGGTTATCATTCATCATACAATCCTTAAGTGGTTCTTCATTGAGACCAACAAAATGAAACTAAAAACTATCTAAATGGCTAAGAAACTTCCAAGGAAAGGTGCTTGTCCCTATGAAAGAAGAACAACTTTTCTTCAAACATTGGGAGGTTATGGAATAAATTAGTGAATTGAAAATGGAAAACACTAAGAGTGGTGAATGAATTACATTTTTAGAGAAATATTTTATGGATCAAAGCTATTCTAAGGAGGGTAATTAAAGTTGGTAGAGCCCCCATAAAGAAAAATGCCAACAACATTAAAATGTTACAAGAGAGATTGAAATCTTACTCCATTCTTGATTAGATCAGACATAGCTTGAGAACTAGAGGACACAAAGTAAAGGTGATGAAGGGAGAATGATGACACAACCTTCATGGAGAAGCATCTTAAATTTTTGTAAGATTGGAATGTTGTTGTTTCTCTCTATCAACTGTAAAATTCCTTGGATTCTTGTATTCCTTTGATAGATTCCAATTGCATCCCCTTCTATGGCTTGCCAGTAGTTAATTTTGTAGATAATTAGCTATCTCTTTTGTTCTATTCTCAACAATTTTACCATCAATTTTTTCATAATGTCACACTTGTGATTTCTATTAATAATAATCAGTACCTATTCACTTTTTTTGTCTTCTATTAAAGGCTTTTGGTATTTCATGGTAATTAATCATTTTGGGTATTTATTTCATCTTTAAGTGTGGGGCTAATGAAGGGAAATGCATGTTAGTTTAAAGAAAGAAAATTAAGGTTGCAATATTAAATCTAGTGTAAATTAAGATATTATCACTCTTAAATTTCTACAAAGAATGCATGAAACTAAATAATTTTGAGATAGGTTTGAGATAGGAAATTTTACGTTGATCAAAAGAAATATATTAATCCTCCTACATAATTCTTGAATAAAAATATAAAATGGAAGGTTAAAGGGATACAAAAGGAATAATATTGGGAGAGGCACAAGTTTGGCATACCTTGTTTTCATCTATGATATCTTTCCAAGCTTTCTTCATGTAATCTTTGTTCCTCTTCTACTGAATTCTTTCGTTGACTCTTCCTTTTTCTTGTTTTTTTGTTTCCCATCTCCTTCTTTGTAAAATATCACTTGAAAATTCCTCTAATCTTCTCCTCCAATAGAACAAAGCCTCTTTTGATCTTCAGATATTCTCCTCCAAAGCCTCTTCTGATCTTGAAATATTCTCCTCCAATAGAACAAAAATATTTTTCACAATTCTTCAATATTCTCCTCCAATAGAACAAAAATATTTTTCACAATTCTTCAGATATTCTCCTCCAAAGCTTTCCCTATAAAACCAAAACAAACCAAAACAGCTTTGACAATTTCTATGATTTTTTTCTTACTTATATAGAAAAAATTCACATACTTTCATAATAGAAACTTAAGAAAACAAAAAAACAATTGCAAATAATAAAAAATAAAAAATGCTAATATTAGGAAATCCAAAAATTAGTCGTTTAAATGCATTTTTTGGAGCCTTCGTTCGAAGGCTATCTTAGAGGAAACTTTGGTGGAAAAATTTAGCGGAATGGAGAGGGGTTCATTCGAACCAACCCTTCTAAAGAAGGGGGGTTCAAATGAAGGGGGGTTCTAATGAACCCCCCTTTTTTCTCTTTCCCCTCCACCATTTCAAATTTTATGTATTTTTTTGACTATCGAAGCCCAAAAAGGAGGTGCAGATGGATTCAAACTTGATAAACCAAGTTGGGGGAGTGTAGTGCTTGAAACGTGCTTTCCAACAACTATAAATTTAATGTATATATATATATATATATATATATATATATATATATATATATATATATATATATATATATATATATATTCATTTATTCTTTGTTTAAGCTGAACATAGAGTTTTTTTGTAGGAGTTTAGCTGAACTCCTCAAACACTTCAGAATCACCTACAAGACAAAACTTCCACAAGAGAGAAATGACAGAAATATCATGCTATGATTAAGATGCAAGGATGCCAAATTGAATATGACATGATTACAAATGTACAAAATACCTGAATATATAGGCATGAGTGAAAACCTAAGATGCAAGAGATGTTGCCATGTGTCATGATCTAACAACATGTGACAACATGTGAACCCTATCTAGATGATTATTAAATGTTGAGATAAGTTCTAGAAGGACAGCTCATCTTCTAGAAGGAATCTTATCCCACCAAACAAGAAAGGGAATATTATCCCATTTATTAAATGATTTATTGAAATCAACCTAGGACTAAATGATATATGACCTAAGTTAACTTATGCTAGTGTAATAATTATATAGTTACACCAACACCCCCATAAGTGCAACTTAGGAAAGGAAAATGCAGTGATTATGCAATATGATGATGATGGGTCCGGATACGAGGCCATGTTAGGTACCATGTACATAAAAGATGTGAAAATCTCCACAACGAGGAGAAGGAAAAACCCGGTAGGAACAAAACCCCTCTCAAAAAGGAGATGAAAAAATGTATGAGATAGGATGGGAAGGAAAGGATGGAGGACTCCAAAATACCCCCAAGTACACCATCCGTCACATGGATACAATATATTAGCCCCCCATAGGGAGGAGATAGAAATGCTTCCCATTCCGGATAAGAATTGAAGGAAGGATGTATGCTGATGATGATGTCTTTGAACTCTACTCAAATGTCTCCTTGCCCGAAGATGAAGATGCCACAATCAATGGTGACAAACTAGGACAATGCAGAAACTGATGTTGAACAATATTCAAAGACAAAGATATAAATGCCTAATTTTTTTGAAACGAAAAATGGCCTACTTATAAAAAAAATTTCCTCAGAGGACAATTGACTGGGATGATTTTTTGCTGCAAATTGTATAGATAGTATGATTGATTTTGCAAACCCTAAAAATACTTCTGAAGCTCCCGGGTTGATGTATCTGATTTTGATGAATGGGCAAGCAATCCTAGGGTTTCGAGGCCTTCTGAAGACAATGGCGAGCTCAGATTTGACTCTATCTGCTTCAGAAATCAGCTTGGTTCCCGGGTGGAAACAATTAGCCTTCAATGGAAACCTCCAAGCCTGCGAAGAATCTCGCACCAACTTTCTTGATTGAGGTTGATGTTTCCTTTGGATAAACTCACGATTATGGATGCATAGTTTTTTTTGAAGCTCTGAGTCTTCAATGGAGGATTGCTGAGCCACAAAGATGATAAACCACAAGAAGAAGTGTTGCAACAATGGAATCTTGAGTTAAAAGATTCTATTATTGATATGAAAAGATGACAGTGGTATGATGGAACTTGATGGCCCCCACGAATGAAGTGTCCTCAAAATCTTGAAAGAAATATGAAACAAATCCAATGGTAGATGCTAAAAACCTCAGTCACAGATGGAATGGCCAGGGAAGAAGTCTCTGAGATAAATCTACGAATAGAGGGAGTGATGCTCCCTCAGAATGACCTCCAAACACAGCAGAAATAGCCATACTCCATTGATACGAAATGAAACCATCCTATGATTACAAGTCTGGAAAACAGAATGTGTCCTGATGAATGATGATGATGATGATGGAAGCCTCAATCAATGAATCTGGACAAGGAATCATTGAAGGTGAAGGGATACCAACTGTCTCTGATGGAGAAGAAGCACCTGAGGGAACCTTGTCAACCTCTTTAGAAAGATCAAGGCAATCAACCTCCTGCATAATAATATCATCATAGGGAACTTGATCTGAAACATGAATACCACTCGGATGAGGAACTATACCAAACAGATGAGGCAATAAATGGTGGCAGATCCCATCTCGTCATTGTTGATAGTTACCCTCATGCAACATAGTCAAAGGAGTATATGCAAGCCCCATAATAAAATTTCTCCAAAAAATACAAAGACATTGACCTTCAACAATAAATAGAAGACTTCCAAAGATGATATGCAACTGAAGTGATGCTACCTAGATCAAAAAATATTTTTCCAAGCTTCAGGATGTCCAAGTTATTGAACAAATGCACCAAATTGAAAAAATCAATGTAAAAGTACCTGGAGCTGAAACTGATCAAGGGATCTGGAGTAATGAAAAAAGCTCTAAAATATCTCCGGAATGCCGCTAGAATTTCTAGATTTTGACAATCTGATGCGAAGATATTGGCCGTTGAGTCCAAAGTGGAGGATTGACTTCAGCTGACTGTAGAATTTTTTGTGAGCAAAATTTCATAGAATAGATGCCACCACTGGAAAGTAGACAAAATTATCTTTCCAACGGTATCTTGATTGTCAATTTTCAATACCATGGCCAAAAGTTATGATTTTTTCAAAAAAACTGAATTAAGCCTGCAGGAAATGGGTTTTCTAGCCAAAACAAATTCTTTTGATTTGATTTCTGCAAAATCTGTTCACAATATGCGGACAAAAATAGAAACCCAGAAATATTTTGAAGCTAACAACAAAACCCATAAATATTTTTTTGATCTAGCAAGTAGAAAATGAAAAAATATATTTTTTAAAACCTTTAGCCGGAGAAAAATGACGTGTGCTGATTTTTGTTCAGTAATTTTCTCTAGGTCCATACAAGATATCAAAAATCTAAAAGATACCTAGTTCAGATTTCAACCCTATCTACAAAACCCAGAAATCGTTTTTCCTAGAACAAAGTGGAAGCTAGATTTCTGAAGAAAAAATGAAAAACGGCTTTAATAAGGCTGCTTGCATCTAACAAGACTTTCATGCCAAAAATAATCTCTCATATCTAAGAAGAAGTCTACAGCACTGAAACTCTGATACCATGTAGGAGTTTAGGTGAACTCCTCAAACCCCCTAGAATCACCTGCAAGACAAAACTTCCATAAGAGAGAAATGACAGAAAAATTATGCTATGATTAAGATGCAAGGATGTCAAATTGATTATGACATGACATGATTACAAATGTACAAAATGCCTGAATAAATAGGCATGAAGGAAAACCTAAGATACATAAGATGTTGCCATGTGTCTTGATCTAACATGTGACAACATGTGAACCCCTATCTAAATGATTATTAAATATTGAGATAAGTTCTGGAAGGACAACTCATCTTCTAGAAGGATCTTATCCCACCAAACAAGGAAGAATATTTATCCCATTTATTAAATGATTTATTGAAATCTAACCTAGGACTAAATGATATATGACCTAAGTTAACTTATGCTAGTGTAA
>VDFB02069580.1:0-25073 GCA_007258455.2 Sequoia sempervirens
GGTTCTAGAAGCCTACTTGTTTAGCCCCATTAGAAATCTCAAGTTAGTAGAGTGATAGAATCACTTGAGAGTTCTCTTCATTCTCTATCCTTGATCTAAAAAAATTGTTTAACCTAAGGTAGACTAGGGCAGCCTTCCGCTCCCAGCTCTCCATGACTTGGAGCCTTGGTGTGGTTGGTCCCCCTCCTCTACAATGAGCTCAAGAGTTAAAACAACACGTCTGATTTAAAAAATAAATAAAATGTATGAATAAAAAAGTATGGTGATGAGACCCACACCACTAGAAAGTATGCAGAACTAGATTATCAATGAGATCTTTTCTACCCAATTTCAATACCATATGCCCAAGTTATGGCCAAAAGAAAAAAAATCTCTTTTAGGGAACAAAGGGGGCTTGGAGGAGGCCCTTCCAACATCTATACCATCGATTTCATGCAAATTCCAATAGAATATGTTCCACAAATATTCCCCCTCCACAAAAAAATCATCAACATGAAAATCAAACTAGCTAGAATATTCTACTTGATCGGGTATTGGAAAAATAATAATAAAAATGACAGAGAAGATGTTGGAATTCATCACCACCATTGGGGTAACTTAAATTTTATGTTCATAATTTTTTTTTGGGGGCTTGCCACTTTTATGGATGCTGCTTTGGGAAATGTTGTTGGTCAACTACCTTAGCGATGATGCTATATATAAAGCTAAACACTATAAAGTACTTTTTAATTTTAATTTTGGGTTTTGAAGCTACATATGGACTAGCCTTACAGGGGCTCATATAATCCCTTGTATAAAAAAAAATGTCTAATAAGTTCCCATTGGTGAAATAAAGAAAATTTATAGTCAAAATTCATTTTTTCGGTCTTCTGAATGAAATGATGAGCTCCATTTTCCTCCAACACAGACCAAAAAAAAACCCAAGTCTAAATGTAATGTAAATAATGATTCTCTATTTTATCAATAAGGAAAACTTAGAATATATTCCAATATCTTTCACTGAACTTCAAGAGAGCTTTCGATAGTGATAATACAATGGAGATTGCTTATAAGAGTAGACCCTAAATGAAAAATGGATTAGATGATTGAAAATAATCAACATTGCATGTGATGAGACAAAATGCTTTAATAATATCTCACTCTAATAAAAGAAAAAAACATAGGTAAGTCTAGATTAAGTGCATAAAGTGAAATTAGTCTAATAATCAATGAAAAATTAATTAATTATTAGCTAATGATTAATTACTTGTTTGGGCCTACCTTACTTTGTTTATCCTTATTTATGTCTTAATTGGTCCTATTTTGTATCCAAAAGCCTAGTAAATTATATATTTTTATGGCTAATCCCAACAAACATCAAAGGATCAATGATAATTTAATGATTTTGGCTATGTGTCCTTGATTTTTAGACTGGGACTAAGATGCCACCTAGGATTTCTTTGTCCTCCAAAGTTCTTGGGACACTCCTTTTAAAGGAACCTTAAATGGGCCTCTTTTTGGAGTCTATGCCCCAAGTTTCAAGCCTTGGGACTAAGAAGCAACCAAGGGCATCTTAGTCCCCCTTAAGTTATTTTTGGGATTTAATCTCAAATCTTGGTGGGATTTAGTCTCCTTTAATTAATTAATTCATATGTCAGCTTATGGTGTAATTTCGAGATATTAAGCATGGATAAGTATAAATACAAGGTTCTTTCACTTATTTCTCATCTAGCAAGTTGAATGAGCATTCCTAAGGAAATTTTATGAGATCAAAAGCATTCAAGAGCAATTCATCAAGAATTTGGAGCCATCATCAAGATTCAAGCATCATATCAAGGATATTCTTTCATCATGTGTGTTTTTAAGCTAACATTTGTGATGTAGGATTTTTCATTCTAAGAGAAAGCAATTCAAGTCAAGATCTATTGAGCATTCAACCATTTCCAGATCATCTATATTCAAGGTAGCCATTTCATACAAGTTTGCATATTTCATAACAAGGTTTTTTTGAGTTGCAACATAACACTTTGTTCATTCATCATTTCCCTTCATTATTTCATTTCATTCCAATGTTTAATTATCAACAAGGGGTTTGACCAAGGCAAAACCCCATTTACTAACAATCAACAAGTTTTTCCCCTCTTGCATGTTTGTGTTTGCATATTTAGGTTTAAGATCATTTGAAGTGAAAAGTTGTAAAGTTGCATTGCAAAGTTGTCATCTTCACAAGAACTCACCTACAGGCCAGATCTGGAGGTTTCAGGACCTGAGATCTGAGAAGATGGAAGTGCGAACATTGAGCTTCAGGATGAGATTCAAAGATTTCAAAAATTCAAGACAAGACTAAGACAATAGTAAGGGGATCTTAGTCCTCCCAAGGGTATTTTTTAGAGATTCTTTCGGATTTTGTTTCAATATCCAAAGATTCCACATTTCCCACAAAAATAGCAGTAGGAATAAGAGAATAGTAAGGGAATATTAGTCCTCCCTAGCATATTTTGATTGCATTTTTGTATATACAGAATCCTCGTCATATTTTTGGACTTCCTAGGTACACACATCCTAACTTACTATTACTTAATTTTGTCATTTTCATTCATCATTTGGCTTGCAATATTAGGTTTTGTGAGTTGAATGTTAAGTTTTATTTTCCAAAAATTTTCTTGGTGGTGAACCCCTCGAAGCCTAAGGAACCCCACTAGGTCTCCCTTGTTGAGAATTGACTCACTGCTATGTTGATAGTCAATCCAATTTAGGATCCTAGGGAATTCTTGAATGATAATTGGAGAAGAGTTGTGGTATATGACCCATGCCATAAACCACCCATTCCCCTATTATTCATTTTGGTGAACTCAACATTTTACAACATTCATTTTTCTAATTTGGAGTTCATTAAGGTCCTAGATCTAGGTTGCATTCATTCTTGCATTGCATCTTGCATTAGTGAAAGTGCATCTAGGGTTTCTCACATTTACATTAGTGAAAGTATATATAGGTTACATTTTTTATTTCTTGCATCATCTTATCTAATTTAAAAAAATGAAAAGTGCATTGCCAATTATCCTAATTGCATTTAGAAACATTCTTATTGCATTCAAAATTAAAAAAATTGCATTCAACTTTGAATTCAATTGCTTGTCATTAGTCAATTTTTCTTGCATTCATTTGCATAGTTTTTTGTTTCTAAACATCAGGGCCCTAAGTAGGCAACCTAGGAACACTGTAACCAATCCAAATTTTTCTATTTTTTGAAAAAAACCTTTACTAGGACTAAAACGCCCTTACTGGTGTCTTAGTCCCTCTGTGGTTTTTTCCCTCAAAATCCTGTCTAGGTTGATTGCTTTATATTCCACTTTTTGGAACCTCAAAATTACATCAACATGAACAAGATGCCCTTGTTGGTGTCTTAGTCCCTGTGAACTTTGACTTTGTAGTTTTCAGGGTTTAAATTTGTTTTTCTGTGCTTATGTTTGCTGCCATGTTGGTTATCTGTTTTAGTGGGTAGACTTATTGTTTCATGCATTTTACTAAATCTATTTGAAATTGGTTCATTTTATGCATTGATTCATTCCAAATTTGCATTCACAACATTTCATTGCATAGTGTAATTAGTAAATTACCTTGTTTGAAATCTGGAAATTGCATCTACACATTTCATTTTAGGCCTTTACATTGCATTTTGATTTTGCATAGATTAGTTTTCACAAATGATGGTGTTGGCATTTTCCAAGTTTGTAAAGAAAAATTTAGTCAATAAGTATGTTAGTCACTCATCCAATGCATTCCCTAGTTATGAGATTATGTTAGTGCAAGAGAGTGGAAATGTTGATGCTTTCCTTAAACCTACACCCCCTCTTATCTATCCTATTTGTGGGAATGATGCGATAAAATAAGATATAAGCATGGACATTCATGATGATCATAGTTCTTCTCCCAATACCTCTCCTTTTAGTGATGAAGGTATCTTGGTGAAAGAAGATGCAATTGTTGAGAATCATGAAGGTCTTGTTTGCCCTTCTCCTCATTCCCCTTGGGAAGATAGTATAGCAATAGAAGATGAATTCATTGCTACCACTTTACTTAGTTTACATTCCTCTCCCAACACTTCCCCTACTTCTAAGAATGCTATAATCGTGAATAACCATGAAAATGACATTTGTGAAGAGGAAATGTTGGTGTTAAGAGATCTAATAATTGAGAGCTTTGAAAATCCTACTTCTCCCACTTAGGAAGACATTATAGAGAATAGGGATATAATTGTAGATAACCATGATAATCACATTGGCTCTTCTCCTAATATCCTTCATAGTAATGAAGATGATAGTTTTTTTTAAGAAGATATACTTGAAAGTCATGAAAATATTGTTTCTCCCTTTCCTAATGCTCCTACCATTTGGTACTATTTGAATGAAAAGATCCAATCATTGGAAAGCATGATTCTCCTTCTCTTAATGCCTCCTTTATTTGTGATGAAGCTACATTACAAAACCTAACCATGGAATGTGATGAACATCTTGTTTAGTACTCCCCTAAAATCTCTCCTACTAGGGTAGGTATTATGGCACAAGAGAATAAGACTTTAGCAAACAATAATGAAATCATGGAAAATGATGATAATCACATTTATCCTTCTCTTGATATCTCTCCTAGTTATAGAGAATAAAGCAATGAGATTCATGAGAATCCTATTTGTCTCTCTCCCCCTAGGGAAGACATCTTGGTAGAGGAAAGTGACAATAATAGTAATGTGACTTCCTTAGATGAATATGATGAAGTGACATTAGACTCCTCTTCACTAAGACATCATGAAAATTCTTTTGAGGCTATGCACATTAGATATCCCTTGAAGTACTCTCTTGAACCTAAACTTATCATTTATCCACCCTCACAAAAACCACAAACTCAAAATAAACCTGTCCTCATCCTTGAACCACTTAAGAACAATGTTTCCCAAAAAATGAGTTACAATATTGTTTCTCATAAATACAACGCTAGGAAAAATTCACAACAAAGGAAAACACCTTCAACATCCCTCTCATTTCCTAGTCCTATCTTTCCTAGTGCCCCTCATTTTCCTTCGCAAAGTGGAAAGGAGTATAATCTTGTCGAACAACTTAAGAATCCTCTTAATAAGATATCCTTATGGAAACTTATTCAAGCATCCCCTCACTATCATAACATGATTTAAAATGCTTTACAACAAGTTTCAATCCCTTCTAATGCACAACCAAATGACATAGCAGCCCTAATTCAAGGAAAAAATGCTGACATTGTTTTCCACCAAAGTGAGCTCCCTCCTTTGGAAGTGTGAAATTTTTTTTTCTTTCCTGATCATAGCGAACCCTTTTTGTCAATGGTGCAACCTTAAATGTGTGTAGTGCAAACCTTTTGGATAAGCTTGGTTTTGATAAATAAAAAATACAACTTTCCTCTTTATCTATTAGTGGCTTTGATAACGTGGGAAAATGATCGCTTGGGGTGATCATATTATCTAGTAAATTTGAAAAAGTTACATTACAAACCTTGATCCATGTTACGCCTGGCGATCTTTCATACAATATTCTTCTAGGCAGACCATGGATTCATGAGATGCATGTTTTTCCTTCTACCCTTCACCATATCATGAAATATGTCTACAACAACAAAGTTTATACAAGGGTATGTGCAAGATCATCATGGAAAAAAGAATCCCTTAAGTGGCGATGAAAATTTAAAAAAATCAGAGTTAGGGAACTTGACATAAAAAATTGAATAAAGTATCTATATTATTTCAAAAATATGTAAGAATAGAATCTATAGTAAATTGAATTTAGTTTTTAAACTACTAGGTTTATTTAAAAAAAAAATCTATTTGGTGAAAGTTTGAAGTTTAATGCGGTAGTACTTAAATTTGGGGAGAAAAATAAGAAGTAGGTGTGCAATAAACCATCTATACAATAAAATGATAATATTCTTTTATAAGATTTTAGATATAAGTAGAGGAATCATGTCCCAATGTGATGCATATTTTTTTATAATTTTTTCCCAAGTAAATAATTAATTATGAATTTTTTATTACAACTTTTAAAAAATATAAATACTCATATGTCTGACCACTTTAACTTGGTCAAAACTTCATGAATTTTTTATTTTTTTTAGTCCTATAGTATGCAAAGCATAGAATGTGACACATGTTTTAGATTAAAAAAATGTGATACCGTTTGAAAGCTATAGATGTTTTTCAATCATCCTATCAATCAGGACTATAGTCACGTCATTCAAATAGAAAATGAATAATAATAATTTATTAAATTTAAAGTAAAGCATAATTTATATTGGTGGAAATTTGAAAATGTCCTTTAAAAAACCTTTACGTTTAATCAATTTTGGGTTAAAAAAAAGCTGTCAACCACATACCCTACACATACCCATCATATCACCACTTTTTGGCCCATCATGATCCTGCACATACCCACAATCGAAGCTGATCTTGAGCCATACAATTGTTTGAACATTGAGAAAGATAAAGAGAACCCTTTGAAAACATTGACACCAACTATGCAAGTAGAACTCATGCAATAGAAGGACAAAGAAAAACATATTGAGGAAATTACGAAGCTATTAGAAGATGATTGGGGTTATTTAGACTTCAAACCAACATTCATGGGAGAATACAAGATCACAAACAAAGATTCAAACAAGGGAAAAGAAAAAGCTGTAATGTCAACACAAAATTCGAAAGACCCTTTGAAAGCATCCACCTCAACCACTTTAGAAGAAAAAAAAATTATACAACAAAATTCAATGAAACTATCAACAACTACCAAATCCTAAAGAAATGAAAAAAAATTATGGAAAAGGTTATGAACTTATGAAACAACTTGGATATAGTGGAAAAGGATGTGGTGGTCTAGAGAACAAGGTATTTGTGTCCCTATAGAGACTAACACACAAGAAACAACCCATGGTCTTGGTTATTGTCCTTTGATAGAAATCAAACTATCAAACAAACTTTCACTCAATATCGACATTCTCATAAAGGATTTCTCTAAACCAACTTTAACAATAGTGCATCCTAAACTGATAGACACTAGTGGTCTTTATTATTATCCTTTGAAAGAAATAAAGAAATCCTCGCTTAATGTTAATTTCATCATGCAAAACACTTACAATTCGAATTCGACAGATTTTACACATTCCTTTAGAGAATAGAAAAAAATATTGCAACCTAAAGAGTCTTGTGTAGGTATGACACCTTGTGCTAAGCAAGAGATATCTTTGTTGCAAAATAAAGCAGTATCTACCATTGATCAAGAGGGTATCTTATCGAGACTCCTCCAAGATCGTTTTATATCCCTCCCTCCAAGAAAACAAAAGAAATTCTACTATAGGAGTTCATTTTGTGCATATCACAGAGTTCATGGTCATTCTACTAATGAATGTAAGGCTTTAATTGATAAAATTCAACATCTTAAGGAGTGTGGTGCTCTCCCTAGTGTTTAAGCACCTAATTCCTCTAATTGATACTAATGTTTACATGAACATGTTTCTCATCAATCATCTCAACTCACCCTTGTCTTGCACTAAGTGGGGGCAAGGGGTTAAGTAGCCTTGTCCTTGTATGTCATTTGTCGATTGTCTCTTTTGGCTAGTTGACCGCCTTCCATGTATATGTAAGAGCAAGCTTAGGATGTGGATGACATGCCTTGAGTTGGCTCGCATGTGACGTACTGAGTTATACATTTTGAGCAACCATGCTATAATGGGCTATGTCAAGTCTAATCTCAGTGTTATCTGGGGAATGTACGCTAATATTTCAAATGAACCTATGAACTAAGCAAGATCCCTTCAAACATACCTCTCTCTTGTTGCATTTCCTTTTTGTACCTTATCAAAGTCATGGAGATATGGCTTTGATATGGTCCTACGAGGCTCACCTAGTAGACAACTAGCTTCACTAGCACATGTGAGCATGCATTTTCTTTTTGTACCTTATTAAAATCATGGAGGTATGGATTTAATATGGTTCCTCGAGGCTAACCTAGTGAACAAATAGCTTCACTAGCCCTTGTGAGCATGCATTTTTGTCCTTATCATAGTCATAGGGGTATGAATTTGATATGGATCTCTTGGGGCTCACCTAGTGGACAACTAGCTTCACTAGCCCTTGTGAGCATGCATTTTGTTTGCATAGTGGACAACATGTTCCACTTGTAAACATTTTTTGGAAAAACAACCTAGACCCAGTCTACATCATGTTGGATGGCCAGTTGAAGCTTGATTCGTTGCATTTTTTTTTCTTTCTTTTTCCTTTTTCTATCTTTGATGGTGTGATCCAGTTATGGCTTTATATCTCATATGCAAGTGTGTTCCTTTGTGCTTATTTTGGTTTTCAATAGGATCTTGATCCTGGGGGCTTGGCCACCCACTTGGTTATTATCATCCTATCTTACCAACATTCATACATTTGAACCCCTCTTGATTTCATGGTTGGCTACTTTAGTTTGGGTTTGAAGCAAGTTCATCCTCTCACCAAAGTTGGGGCTAAATGTAGTGTAGGAAAATGCATACCCTTGCAAATTTACACTTGTTTGGCCTTGCCTTGCATTTTTAATCCTTATTTATGTCTTAATTGGTCCTATTTTGCATCCATAAGGATAGTAAATTATATCTTTTTATGGCTAATCCCGACAAACATCAAAGGATAAATGATAATTTAATGATTTTGGCCATGTCCTTGATTTTTAGACTAGGACTAAGACACCAGCTAGGGTGTCTTTGTCCTCCAAAGGTCTGGGGACCCTCTTTTTAAAGGCACCTTAAATGGGCCCCTTTTTGGAGTCTATGCCTCGAGTTTCAAGCCTTGGGACTAAGATGCCACCTAGGGCATCTTAGTCCCCCTCAAGTTATTTTCAGGATTTAATTTCAAATCTTGGTGGGATTTAGCCTCCTTTAATTAATGAATTCATAGGTCAACTTCTTGTGGTGTAATTTTAGGATATTAAGCATGGATAAGTATAAATACAAGGTTCTTTCACTAATTTCTCATCTAGCAAGTTGAATGAGCATTCCTAAGGAAAGTTTATGAAATCAAGATCATTCATCAAACATTTGGAGCCATCATCAAGATTCAAGCATCATATCAAGGATATTCTTTCATCATGTGTGTTTTTGAGCTAACATTTGTGATGTAGGATTTTGATTCAAGCAAGCAATTAAAGTCAAGATCTATCAAGCATTCAAGCATCTCAAGATCTACATTCAAGCTAACCACTTCATACAAGTTTGCAGATTTCATAACAAGGGTTTGGTGAGTTGCAACATAACACTTTGTTCATTCATCATTTCCCTTCATTATTTCATTTCATTCCAAGGTTTAATTACCAATATGGGGTTTGACCAAGGAAAACCCCCATTTACTAACAATCAAAAAAAAATTCCCCTCTTGCATGTTTGAGTTTGCAAATTTAGGTTGAAGATCATTTGAAGTGCAAAGTTGTAAAGTTGTAAAGTTGCATTGCAAAGTTGTCATGTTCATAGGAACTCACCTACAAGCCAGATCTAGAGGTTTTAGGGCCTGAGATATGAGAAGAAGGAATTGCAGACATTGAGCCTCAGGATCACATTCAGAGATTTCAAAAATTAGAGACAAGACTAAGGGTATGTGCAGGATCATCATGGAAAAAACAAGCCCTTAAGTGGCAGAAAATTTAGAAAAATTAGAGTTAGGCAACTTGACGTAAAAATTTGAATAAGTTATCTATATTATTTCAAAAATATGTAAGAATAGAATTTGTAGCAAATTGAATGTAGTTTCTAAACTACTAGGTTTATTTACAAAAAAAAATCTATTTGGTGAGGTTGAAATTTCAATAGGTAGTACCTTAAATTTTTAGGAAAAGAAATAAAGTAGGTGTCATTTGACCTCCCTAACCGCAATAAAATGATAATATTTTCTTATAAGATTTTAGATATAAGTAAATGAATCATGTCCCAATGTAATGCATATATTTTTGTAATTTTTTTCCAAGTTATGTTGTAGAAAAATGGCCCCTTGTCATTTTCATGGCCTTTTAGTTCTTGTTTCATGGTGTTTTATCTATTTTGCTTTGATTTTATGTCGTAACATGGCTTGAACATGCATATTTAGGTACTAAAATTCAAATAATGACATCTTGTGAAGGTGTTGTGAAGTGTTGCAAAACATTTCTACACTCTTCTAGACTTTATTCATTACAATTCACCTAAAAATCTCCTTTTCATCATTAAACAAGTCCTATTTTGAAGTGTTGTAAAGCCTTGTAACAAGATTTCACACTTTTTTAGGCATAAATTCACTATTTATCCATTTCTCGTGCTTTTCTTTGGTCCCTTTATGCCCTCATATGTCTTAATTAAGTGTATTTTTTAATGTTAACTCGACAAACAACATAGTGGCAATTCTTGGCTTCCTCATTTAAAGGTCCTAGGTGGGACCCATTCACATAGGTATGAAGGTCTATGGCTCAAATTCAAAAAATTTAAAATTTCCTTTTTGGGTTTGTTCAAAACACTTACAGTGTCGCCATGTGATGCTATAAAAAATTATGAATGGGTAACTTCTAGAGCTGAATTTAACATAAATAAGTGATTTTCACCTCATTTTACATCTCCCATAATCTCCTACAATTCTCCAACATTTACACATCATATTCAAGCATCTTACAACATCTTATCAAGCAATACTCAAGCACTTTGGAGCATCCATTGACATTACTTCAGACTTGCATTATCAAGGGTTTGGTAAGTTGATAGCTATTACGTGTTATTAGTTTATCATTCTCTTTCATTTCATTGTTTCATTAGGGGTTTGATTACCAAAAGTGGGGTTTGACCAAGGAAAACCCCTATTTGCTAACCCTCAACCATTTTTCCTCTATTAAATGTGTGTTTGCAAAATTTTGTGTACAAATTTAACAAGATTTTTGGTGTTGAAGATTGGGAAACAATTAACTGTTTATATTTCAATGTAGGAGAGAGGTTTTTCTATCTGTTTCCGGTAGAATTGGCTAACCTTCCAAACAATCAAAAGATTTCTAGATCACAGTATTTGCGAGAGTTGTCTCTTCATTTTTAATTTTGAGGAGGACTGATTGTACGATGGTGTGAATGGTCTACCATGAGATTGAAAATATGATTTTGTTAGATTCTAGATCGACAATTAGAAACCTTGATTTAAATTGCTTTTCACCAGTGGGATTAATTTACCACACAGGAAATAGGTCTGTATGAAAATTTAGTGATTTCGGTTAGCATCCACAACATTGAAAATTCATTAGACATTGCCCAGGTGCACTCTATTTCATCTCATTTATTTCTATTCTGCATTATTTCTTCATTTAGTTCATTGTTTGCATATCATAGTGTGTTTTCCAGCATAGTTAAAATCCTAGTTTTGCATTCATATTTCAAAATTCTAGAGCATTAAGTGCATTGATTTACTTCAGCAGCTTAAACAACATCCACCATAATTTTGAATGGACCCTTAGGATTTTGGGTACATGTCTCTCTCCTTTGGGTGGAAAACCCTGAGCTTGCCTAGAGAGTCCAGAACCCATAAATCTAGGTTCATGGTGTAAATAATTAATTGTGATTTTTTATTACAACTTTTAAAAAAAGCCTTAAGGCTTCATATGTCTAACCACCTTAACTTGGTCAAAACTTCATGATTTTTTTTTTTTGAAAACTTATAGTATGCACATAATAGAATGTGATGCATGTTTTAGATTCAAAAAATGTGATACCATTTGAAAGCTATAGATGTTTTTCAATAAACCTATCACTAAGGAGTTTAGTGGTAATTCAAATGGAAAATGAATAATAATAATTTATTAAATTCAAAAGTAAAGCATAATTTATATTTGAGAAAGGTAAATCTCCTTCTACAAAAACCCTTTTCGTTTAATCAATTTTGGGTAAAAAAGTAAGTAGTACATACCCTACACATACCCATCATATCGCCACTTTTTGGCCCATCATGATCCTGCACATACCCCTAAGACAATAGTAAGAGCATCTTGGTCCTCCCAAGGGTATTTTGAAAAAATTCTCTTGGATTCTATTCTAACATCTTAAGATTCCACATTTCCCTTGAAAAACAACAGTGGGACTAAGACAATAGTAAGGGCGTCTTAGTCCTCCGTATCATATTTTGAAATTTTTTTTGCATTTCCAGAATCCTCATTACATTTCCAGACTTCCTAGGTACACACATCCTAACTTACTATTACTTAATTTTTTCATTTGCATTCATCATTTGGCTTGCATTACTAGGTTTTGTGAGTTGAATGTTAACTTGTATTTTCCAAGCTTTTGCTTGGTGGTGAACCCCTCTAAGCCTAAGGAACCCCCTAGGTCTCCCTTTTTGAGAATTGACTCACCTTTGTGTTGATAGTCAATCCAATTTAGGATCCTAGGGCATTCTTGAATGATAATTGGAGAAGAGTAGTGTTATATGACCTAGGCCATAAAGCACCCATTCCCCTATTATTCAATTAGTAACTAGAATTGGGCCAAATTCATTATTTAGTCAAGTAGATCCCCTTGTAATAGATGCTTATGGATTGATTTTGACGGAAATAATATTAAATATGAGAGCTATGTTCTATTTATGATACTAACGTCTCTAGGGAGATGATTGAAGTTTGGAAATATCTTGAATCTAATTTGACTAGGATTCCTTCGATCATTGAGGGAGCTTTAATATAGTTGATCATAAATAATATAATTTTGGGGGCTCTCCTCAGGCTTGGAAAGGTAATGAAAAATTCTATTTTCTGAGGATGAGAAAACATCTAAAACTATATGACCCAATTGAAGGAAAGAAAAAAGAAAGAAAATGTATATGGTAGACATGGTGCAATAATTAGCTTGATAATAAAAGGATCTATTGTAGACATGATAGATTTTATACATAGGAGAATACTTTTAGTTTTGACAGTAAAAATGATTCTAATTATTTTTGTGTGGAATGTAGTGCTTTCCCTAATTATCACCACATTGAGGCCAAGATAATTATTAAAATGTTGGAAAAAGAACATTGATAAAAATAAAATAAATAAATTGATTTGGAAGACAGTGAATGATGGAGTAATCTTAGGAGAGTAGTAATTAGGAAGCCAATTCATGATAGTAGTTGCTACTATCATCTCTTTGCATATAAGCTTGTAATAACCATGTGGCAACCAATGGGCTAGTTTATCTTTGTAATCTACATGTGAGAGGAAATAAGATGATTGTACATGTCCATTCTATAATAATGATCAATTTGAAGTGTATTATTCTATGTTGATTCCATTGCTTGAACTCTAAATTGCATGGTTGTACAATCCTTTCTTTGGACTCTCCATCCATGATTGCATCGAGTTGTATTAGAGTTACTTTTTGGGAGAGAATTCTTGAAAGATTCAAATAGATTGATGAATTGAGGTAGCCTACAAGTTTTTGTTAATATATTATCGATTTTGAGGAAATTGCAACCATGTAGATCTAGCTCACGAACCTATGGAAATTGCACCAAATTTGAGGAAAGATGCCACCAAAGAGAATGATTGGTATGGTCAATGATCCTAGAAGAATGGAAGAAATGTTACATGATGAGGAAAATGAAGATTATTTTTTATGCTATAGGAGAGGATAGAAAAAGAGGTCTATACCATAAACACATGAGGATGAAAGTGATGATGAGGAATTGAGAGATAAAATTACAAATCAAGATGAAAAAACTCTAGAAGATGAAGAATTAGATCAAATAAAAATGTTGTAAGTTATTTCCAAGATTGGTAAGAGATCTAGAATTGATATTTCTAGCTATGAGGGTTATTTGAATATCAGGGAATTTATTGGCAGGATAAATGATATGAAAGAATAATCTTAGAATGAAGAAATTGAAGGTCCATAAAGAGTGAGGTTTATAAAAAATAAATTGAATGGACAAGCTATTATTTGGTGGAATTTCAGTTGGATCAAAATAGGAGGGGAAAATAAAGGATCATAAATTGGGATAGGATGGTGACAAAGTTGAAGAATGTTGATTCATACTTGTCGATTATGAGCTTGAACTATTGAAGAGATTGCAAAACCTAAGGAAAAAGGAAAAGTCAATGAAGGAGTATACTAAATATTTTTATAACATGATCATGCCAACTAGACATAGTGTATTTTTATTTAACATGATCATCCCAACCAGACATAGTGAAGCTAGCGAGGAGAAAGTGGTGGGGTAAATAAACAACCTTAGAATAAACATTCAAGAATAATTAAGTTTAGTAAGGATGAAAACAGTTGAAGAAACATACTAATTTGCATTAAAGCTTTAGGAAAATTTGAACAAAATATTCAAACATGAGCAAAGAATCATAGGAAGATTCCAACGAGGTAGATCACAATGTAGTGAACAAAGATCACATATGGGACATAATGAGGAAGAAATACCATACTAGAATGAAGGAAGAGGTAATAATGTTTGAGGGAGGAATGATAGGAATTTCTATCATGATGATAGAGGAAGCATCAATACTTACTACAATGAGAGATATGTGAGGTGTGACATGGGAATTGATAAGAGACCATTTAGAGGAACCTGTTTCAAATGTGGAAGTGAAGGAAATACGTCACTTGAATTCTACCAAGGTTGTGCTAGCAAAATGGTAGAGAATAATGCAAGGACAACATATATGGAGGAATAATCTATTAGATCACCAAGATTAGTAGGAAAACCTAAGAAGGGAGAATCATTGGTAATGAGGAGAGCTTTGTTGTAGACATGAACACCTAAGGAACTAACAAAAAGAAGAGTTTGTTTAAAACAAAATGCAAATTAGGAGTTAAGTGTTGTAAAGTTACCATTGACAATGGTAGTATAAAAAATTTGGTTTATGAGGAAATGGTGAATAAGTTGAAGTTGAATAGAATAAAACATCTAGAACCATATAAGATCTCATGGATTATTCAATATGAACATAAGCTATTGGTAATTGAGTAATATTTAGTTAAATTTCACATAGGATCATACATTTATGAAGTGTTGTGTGATATTATGCTAATGCCATATATTGTTGGGAAGACCATGGTAGTACAAAAGAAAGGTGATTCATGATGGGATAAAGAATACTTACACTATGACATCAAATGGAAAAAGGGTATATCCTTATACCTTTAGAAGAAGAGATAAAAAATGAAGTGTGCAATAATGCTAGAATCTATTTGGTTTATGGTGGAAGTTTTTGGATTTCCTAAGACATGAGAACATGTATTTTTTTTTAATTTCAAAAATTTACAACACTCAAAATTCCATCGCAAACGAGGAAGAACCATTCTAAAAGGAATTCATTGAATTGCTGATGGAGTATTAGTATATTGTGTCAAAGAATGTGCTAGAAGGATTGCCACTATTCTAGGGTATCAATCATCAAATGAATATGATAACAAGGAATAGTTTTCAAAATAAAGTGGCACATAGGATGACACTAGTAGAGAATGTAGAGTTTAAATAAACAAGTGCAAAAGTCACTAAGGAAAGGATCGATTAGAGAAATTTTAATCCCATGTATGGTACCATCAATTTTAACATTGAATATGTATGGATAATGGATGATGTGAACATATTCAAGAGATATTAATAGGATTACTATCAAGTATTGATTCTTACTTCTAAGGATGAATGACATTATGGATTGTTTGAGTGACAAAGTATTTCAAAAATATTGACTTGGAGAGTGGGTATCATTAGATTCATATCAAGGAGAGAGTGATTAATGGAAGACTACTTTAAAGAAAATTTAAGGTTTGTGTGAGTGGTTAGTCATGCCTTTTTGGCTAACTAATGCACCAAACACATTCATGAGGCTAATGAATGAGGTATTGAAAAATTTAAAGGTAAGTTCATTATTTTTTACTTAGATGATATTGTTATTTTTAGTAGTAACTAATAAGATTATTTGAAACACATCAAAAAATTATTTCAAGGGTTGAGAGAAGAGAAGTTACATTGATAAACATCAAGAAATGCAGTTTTGTGAAGATAAATTGGTATATTTGGGTTTTTTCATTTTTGTGGAAGGATTGAAGATAAACCTAGAGAAAGTAAGAGCATTTGCAAAGGGGACTACATCAACAAACATTGAAGAGGTAGGATCTTTTCATGGATAGGAAAGATTATATAAAAAAAATCAAGAATTTTAGTGTCATCTATGTACCACTGACAAAAACAATGAGGGGAGATCAAAAGGAATTTAAGTGGACATCAGGGGCACAAAAGAGTTTTGAAATGTTGAAAAGAAATTAATAGAGTATAAATTGTTAATGTTAATTTATTTTGATAAACTACTTTAGCTTGATTGTAATTCTAGTGGAAGTGTAATAGGAACAATTTTGACTCAAGAAGGGAGACCAATAAATATTTCAATGATAAATTGAATGATACAAGTCCTAATGGTTATTGTGTCTATGATCAAGAGTTTCATGCAATAACACAATCCATGAATAAGTGGAGATATTATATATTATTGAAGTAATTTGTGTTGTACACAAACCATCAAACATTATAGTATTTGAATAATCTAGATAAATTGAATCAGAGACACATGCATTGGATATAGTTCATGCAAAGTTATACATTTGTGTTGAAGCATAGAAGTATAAAATTAATTAAAGTTGCATATACATTAAGTAGAAGAAAAAACATGCTTACTAAAATGAGGATAGAAGTAATGGGATTTGAAGAGCTCAAATACATGTGTGAAGATGACCTAGATTTTATGGAAACTTAAAAACCAAGTAGGGAGCTAACTATAATAGATAGGAGTAAGTGATTGACTTATTTCATTCAAGATGGAATGCTATTTAAAGGGAGTATATTGTGCATCTCTAGGAGCTCAATGACGGATAACTTGATCAAGAAGAAACAAAGTGGAAATTAGTATAACACTTTGGAATTTATAAGATAGTGGCTTTGGTAAGTGAACATTATTTTTGGCCTCAAATATATAGTGATTTAAGTTAGTTTGTTCAAGTGTGAAAGCCTTGTCAAATTTCCAAGAAGAGAAATTATAATACTTGATTGTATCAACCTTGGTAGTAACAGAGAGACCTTGAGAGGATATCAACATGGATGTCATATTGGGACTACCAAGGACACAAAGGGGAAATGGCTATATTTCTAGTAGTATATTTCTTTTCTTTAATAAAAAATTTCACCCCATGTGAGAATACCCATGATGTTGTACATGTTGTTGACCTATTTTTCAATTAAATTGTGAGATTGCATGGATTATTGTAGAGAATAATTTTAAATATAGATGTTAGAAAAATATTATAGGTTGATCAAACCAAATTTCCTACATAACCCCATGAGACAAAAGCATGTGTGCAAGTATATAGAATAACCATGTTTTGAAAGGATCATTGATATACCACAAGATACCAAAATAATAACTTAGGAAAACCCTCATAGAGGGAAAAACCTAGCCTCCAAAAGCATCCATACTCAATTTATTATTCAACAATGAGACATTATAATACACTTATAGAGTCTCCACGAACACCTCTAAAACATCAGTCTCCTCCAATGCATCTTGCTTGTGTTCAAACATGTATCGACACATCACATACCACACTTCACATATGCACTCCTAAAAAGAAGACTCAATACAATAACAACCAAGACAAAATCTATAATAGCTAGCCTCAACCACTAAACATGTGCTTTATTTTATAGAATCAAGCTCACTCAAATACAACCAAGTGGTAAGGTAAAACCATGTGTCTCAAAATCATGAGTGCAGAAAACCATTAACCTCACATTTACATTTTGGTACTAATTTTATGAACATTAAATATTTTTCCCATAAGCAACCCACACATAGAATATCTAACCCAATATTACATAAAACTTTACAAATGGACCCAAATGTATAGTTAATGTGGCTAAAAATATCACCTAATGATGCAAAACAAATAAATATTTATTTTACATAATTAAATTAATCCAATGTTATGCAAGGTGTACAACACCTATTCCTAACATTCTCCCACTTATTGTATACATTTCATAAGATTCAATCAATGAAATACATTATGATAGCCATACATGAAACCACATGAATCTCCAACATGATCTCGTGCTCCATCAAGATGCCTGCAACGACATCCAAGATGTCCATCATATCAACAAATAAATCATGTCATCCTCCAACATGCGACCTATAGAAGAAAATGAATTGTAAACTAAGGTGAAAATGCACCAATCCTAAGAACACTAGCATAAAACCCAAGTGATAACAAAGGATCCAGGCTATTGTTAGATGGAAAAACCCACATGACTAGAAATAACGACCACATCAAATTATAATAAATCCAATCATCCATTCCTCAAAGGTATCCAAACATTATTAAAACTCATATCAACAAAATATCCAAGTATAAACACAATATGAAAAGGCGATGTGATGACATAGCACTTGTCCCAAGTATCTCCCCAGCATAATCCTGTTCTTTCATTGCTTCCTTATGCCCATCACATATTGTAGAAAGCATTATGCAAGCAAGGATACAATTTGCGATGCAAGGAATTGTAGCGATAGAACAAGATTGAACACATGTCCTTATATGAGATCAATAGAGCTAACACACATTGCATTTAGGAAGTAAGTAGGAAATGATGGAAATGCAATATGAAGGAATCATGCGATGTGAAGGATCAAAAAAGGGAATCACATATCACATAAAGGGGTTCAACAAGTGTTAATATAAATGTGATGCGAGGGAGACATGCGATGCAAATGGAAAACAAAGGACATAACATATCACAAATTGGTAACCAATAGTGTGGAAGCAATACGTGATGTATAAAAGGCTTGCAATGGAACTACAACTTAAGTGGGTTAATTTTCATGTGCCAAATAAGTTATTTTAAAATGGGGCCACCTAGGTAATGTGAATGGATAAGACTTAGCACAACCCATGGCATAAACCAAACTTAGGACATCAATTTCAAATATTTAGAAAAGGTGATATATTTTCAAAAGGATTTAACATGGGGATATTAAAACACCTCAAACAAAGGAAAAATTTGAAATATTATCAAGGAAGATGGGGTCGGTCAACACATGAACACAAGGACTTAAGCAATGAATTAACTGACCAGATATTGACTCAACATGTCAACCATGAAATAGACCAAAAATAACAAAGGTATAGTGAATTAAGGTTTTCTTTTGAGGGAATGATAAACCCTAACCATGGAAAAACCAATGAAGCTTAGACAATATGAAATTTATGTTAGGAAACCACAAAAAAAATTCAAGGGTCCCATCAAGTTATGTAAGAGGGAGAAAAGAGATAATGAGTTGAAGTAGAATATTGATGATCAGAGTTATTTTGTTTGTTGTTGATGGTGGTTTTTCATATCATGTGTTGCCATCAATGACAAAGGGGGAGATTGTTGCAAGTATGTGTAGTTTGTGTTGTCATTGATGTCAACAAGCTTGTGTTTTCATTGGTGTCAACTATATGAGCAAGAGATTGTTGTACGAGTGTGAGCAGTGGGTATTGGGTTGTTATCTCGATGCTTTGATTATGTTGTCATTAGTAAGCTATTGGTGTCAACCTCTAGTGTTTCTTTGATAAGCTTTTGTCTATGGATGTATGGTTGAGTTGCTGTGTTGTGGTTTTCTTGGTGGTGATGAGGAAATGTTGAAGATGCTAAAGATATGTCTCTAGTGCTTGGTTTCTGAGTTCTTTTAAGAACATTTGAATAAAAAGAGGAAACAATGTGTTGCAGTGGTGTTCTGTGTTATAGAGTAGCATTCTGGTTTGGCTCCACATTTCTTCTATAATGTTAAAGATATGCTTGTGTGGTTTGGATATGTTGATCAAAGGTGTTTAGAGGTGTTGTATTCATAATTTTTTGTGTTGGATCATTGTGTAGAGGAAGTTGTGTTCACTAGTGTGTGAACTGTGTATTGTAGAGGTGTCTAGGAGAAATGTTTTTGCTCTGTATTTCTTCACAAAGTGGTTTCAGGTCTTTCAAATCTAGAAGTGTTCTTGTAGGTTCATGTCTTTCTTTAGTTGAAGTTGTTTGAGTTTTGGTGCTTCAAAATTAGTTTCTTGTGTTGCAGTGTATGATAGAATCATTTGAGTGTACTGGGTGTGTACATTCTTCAAGTGAAACTTGTTGCAAATGAATTGGTTAGATTTCAAGGTGGCTGTGGAATATTCTAGATCATGTTCAAGTGTGGTGTGTTTTCTATGAGTCATATTTGGATTTGAGGAAGCATGTACACTTAAATTTTTGATGGCGTTATCATAGGTTCAACCGACCTTGGGTGTTTACACTAATTGCGAAGTTGCTTTGATGTTCAAGTGGAAGCATGGTGTGATGTGTATGAGTGGATTTAGGTCCTAGCTAAGGTATGTTGTGGTCCACCTTTATTACTTTCCGTTGTGAGAATGTTTTGGTGTTGACCTAATTTGAATTTACGTAATTAAGGTGCATAGTTGACCTTGGAAAATGTGTTCAAGGTTGAAGATGGTATAAATAAGTGTTGAATTGTTGAGGGATGATAAGATAGAAGTGTGTGATGAGCATGATGTGAATTACAGAGTTGTATCATGTGAATTTGTGAAGTGTAGCACGGGATTTCATGTGTTAGATTACTGAATGCAATTAGTAGGAGGTGTCTACAATTCTTTAGTAAGATTGTGAAGGTGTTGGTGATGTTGTGGTGGAATTTTCTATTGCATTGAGATAGTTTTCTCATTGTAACACTCTTCTCTATCTTCTTTTCTATTCTGGTAGTAAGCCTTTAGTAGTGAGCCTTTCTTTCTTTTGGGCAATGAGCCCTTCGACAATGAGCCCTTTGTAGTTAGCATTGATATTACTTTATATTGTGAGTTAATCCTCACTGTTGATATCTGGTGTTTCTTTGTGTATGGTGTTGATTTGGTTCTGTTTTTGTTATTTACTTTCATGATAAATAATTCTAACAAATTAGGGGTTAATTGTATTAATGTGGATTTGAATGTTTGTCAGGGTTTTAAAAGTTTTAAAGTACAAGTGATTCACCCCCCTCTTAGTTTTCTTGTGCATTCAATAATTTTTATGCTGACCATATGTTTAAACCCCTGGTTGTAGGTTTAAACACCCATGACTAGCGGCAACCAACCAGAGGCCTAGGCTGGGTGGTATGTAGATCTACCACTAGCCTGTGCCACTAGTAGACCACCACCTCCCTGCCCACCTAAGTGGTAGGAATTTTTTTCTAACTACTCTAGACCATGGTCACATGCAGGACCAATACCTAGCTCTCGAGGGCTCCATTATTGTGCCTACTTAGTCTTTAGATGTCATTTTATAGGCCTTTTTTCGTTTTGTCATAAATTTTGATCTAGATGGTAAATTTTTTGAAACAAATATTGCCAAAAAGCTGAAAATGTTATTTCTAGAGGAACAAGTGATTTTTTAGATTTTTTTTGTTTGGTAGCATTTATTGTTGGTTGAAGTCAGATCTTGTTTTATGGCTCCCGAGCTCATAAATTTTTGCCACGATCTACGATTTTCATGATTCTTGCGATGTTGGAAGGTATTAAGGAGCTCTACATTTCCATCCATGCACTTTTTTCTATATATGTCCTAGGTTGATTGTTATTTCAATTTTTTCCCAAAAGGGTGTTCTGGAGATTACTTGGATGTTTTGACAATTGGGAGGGTGCAATTTTGATCTCAACACTTCATTTATGTTCTAGATCATTTTTCAATCAATTGTTGCTTCATAGATTCTAGGGTTGTACCATTTTGGGAGTTTTCTAGTGTTCCTTTGCATTGGTTTGTTGTTGCTTTATCATGATTCTGACCTAAGTCCTTGAGTGAATCCAATATGGTTTCTAGCAAATGAAATTATCTTTCTTTGCTTGTTGGATTAAGGATTCTAGTATTACTCCACAAGTGTGCTTCTAGTGCTTCTTTATTGAAGGTTATCTCATTATAGGGGGCTATATGGTCTCTCTTGTCACCCTTTATGTGGATGGAGATTGATTGGATTTGTGAGGGATATCATTATTGTATCTTATCTCTATTTTAGGGAGGAGTTTTGTCCCACTAATTTTTCTCCTTTTCTCCATTCGTGAGGGATTAGATTTGCATTTGTACATGGGTGCCTAACTTGGCCTCGTAGTTGGGACCCATCTTTGCATGGTTTGCATAATAATCTTCTCCCTAAGTTGCACTTAAGAGGGTTGTTGGTGTGAATAAATCTTATACCTAGTTAATTCACTTACTAGGGACTTAGGGGACATATTCACATGTTAATTTTACTTAGGTTCTAAGATTCCTTCTAGAAGTCTTAGTTTTCATTTCTAGATCTTATCTTATTCTAGTTTGTTATGAGTTAGTTGTCTCATGTGATATGATTAAGACATTTGTCATGATCTCTTCTAATCCTATTTCTTACCTTGCTTATATAAGCAAGGCATCATATGTACATTGCAATATTCAGTGTGGCTACTATTTTGGCATTCTTCCATCCTTAATAATAGCATGATATTTATGCCATCTCTCTTGTGGAAGTTATTTTTTCTTGCAAGTGATCTCGGGGTGTTGAGGAGTTCACCACAAACTCCTACAAGGGGAGTGTTTCAAAAATGTATTAATGAAGTGGATACCAAACCGAGACCCAAATAAAACATGAAATTGTGCTTTAACCTTTAGGGAGAACAATTTATGATGCTGCAAGTAGACAATAGTGTATCCCTTCCTCCCATACATTTTCCACTACTATAATTGAATAAGAGTTCACATTTATAAGAATCTTGATTAAAAACTTGCCCAACACATTCTTCTTTTCTATTCTTTCCTGTATTGTTAAAATATTGTAATCATTAGGCTATTCACATCCATCATGCATTATCTCTCATAGTTTTTGTAGACCACTAATGTTTGTATTTTAATTGTCTAACAGTTGTGATGTTATCCATTAAGTAAATAAATTAAATTGCTAGAGTTTATTGAACATACAATATTTTAAAATCTTCAATTTTCTAATTCCAAATTCAACTCAATATATAGAAAAATTATCATTACAATTGTTTTATATCATTTTAATTTTTATTACTATATTAAAAACATACAATTTTTAACATTTCCCACACTATACTTTTACATATATTACATTACAAAATCATATCATTAATAATATTCACATTTAACTTTAAAAAAGTAAAAAATAAAATAAAAATAAAATAGACTAAAGATCCCAATACCCCTATTCTTGTTTTATCTTACTCCCATCATTTTTTTTGGTTAAATATTATTTTCTGGAACAATTTTATCTTTACCTTTTGGAGAAAGATTTTATGTTCTCATCATCTTTACTTTGTAATCAAAGTTGAACTATTATGTAGATTGGTAGGGTCAACCATTATGATAGCAAAAGCTGATGATTTTCGTTATCTAATGCAAATCTCTAGAATGTAAACTAAGGATAGTCATATAATTTAATTATTATGGTAAATAATATAAATAATATAAATTTTTCATTTGATAGAAGAGGCTCGTCAAATTTTGATTTTCAAATATTTATTCTTGAAATTTAAATAGTTCAATATTAATTTAAATTTAGTCATTATGAAAGTTAATAAGGTAAAGAAGATTATTTTTGGTCTTTTATTTGAATGTCAAATAATTTATTTTTATTTATATCTTATTTATAGGTTCAAAGCACACACTTTATCCATTGCCATTGATTTTTTTTATATATATATCTTATTTATTTTTAATTATTGAAGTATTTGATATTTAAAATAATTTCATATTAATTTATTTTTTCATCATTTTCTTATCATTTCGTTTAAGAAAAAAATACAAATAATATTTGTTAATGTTGAATATGAATGTTTGAGTTGGTCTACATTATTGTATGACAACTTTTTAAGGAATGACATAATAACATTAAAATTATAATTTATAAATTCACTTCTAAAATGAAATGTTTTTATCTTCTTGATTGCATGAGATCTACAAATTATACAAAATGTTTGGAAGAAATCTAATCCTATCTCTAAAGAGTTCATAACATAGCATAATCATCCCCTCCACCACTACTTAACATCTTTATTTTAAATTTAAAAGTATACTTGAAATAAATTTAATATTTTTGAATGACATAGTTAATCTATCAAAAAAATATTATAAAGCTCTTGATTGTAGTTTTTAATAGTTAATATGCATTATTTTTTACAATATTTCAAATAACTAGTCAAAATTGTTTTCAAATATATGTGCATATATATTAAAATTGATTAAATAGTCCTCATCGGAATCAATAGTTTACTAAATGAATGGTTGAATATGTTTTTCAAGGCACATCAAGACATTTGAAATAACACAATTATTGAAAGAGGACTATTCCTAATATTGTGTATGCAGCCATAAGGCTGCACATTTGACTATATTTATTAATTTATTGAAAATCAGAATATAATACTTTTTTATTTTCAATTAATTAATAAATACAGTCAAAAGTGTGTTCTACTGATTAGATAGATCACATTGAATAGTCAAAGTTTGACCAATTGAAATAAGACACCTACTTATTACTTTTTGATAGAAATAAAATAAAATATTATTATGAACTAGTTGACGGTTGGAAAATAATATTTAATGTGAGAGTTGCCCTATATGACGTTCACCTACGTGGCATTATGGGCCGGCTACGACCAGGAACTGATAGTCTACATATTAAAGAATTTTAACCGTTGAAAATTCAAATCATATTATTGGATGACGTTTGGAAAGAGTCGATGAAAGCAAAAGCGTATATTGTTGAAACACGAATGACATCTTTGCACGTGGTTGGAGCTTCACACGAGTTTAGAAATTGTAAGTGAATGGATGATGGCATAAGGGGCTAACCAACGAATCTCATATTTGTCTAGCCTAAATTCAAATGAAGTTCTTTTGAAAAAAGTGTTGGTTATCCGTAAGGTCTTAAAAAAAGTATTCTCCAATATAATTGTATTAGATGAGAAATATTGTTATAGATAATTGCTTTTGAATGATTCTAGTATACCACTTAGAGGAC
>VDFB02069581.1:0-11516 GCA_007258455.2 Sequoia sempervirens
CTCTACATGGGTTGGTTGTTGCAATGGATTCAAGGAGTCTCAATCATAAGGAGGATGGATAAGGCAGCATGGATAGGGAAGGCAGATACAAGTTTATCCACTAAGCACAACACCCCAGGTTGGATGCCTGCGTGTTGCCACTTGGGGCCAAGAGGGATGGTATATCCGCTCTTGGGCTTAGCATGACAATAGCTTCTGGTGCCCTATCATGTTTCTCATCCAAGTCCTATTATGGATAATCTTCCATCATGCACCATAGATATTGTGTAGTTTTTATAGGTTTGAAATAGTTATGTATTTTACATGATTTAAATAGATAAGACATTTATTATATATGTTTGATCATATGAATTATATTTCCACTATTATCTAACATGATTGCATGACCTAAACCAAGATTCATCTTGCTTAAAGCATTTAATTGGTAAGTTATAACCCTAACTACATTAAACTTGTGATTCTAGGGCAAGATTTAGGGAAATCTCAGGAAGGGGACATTACAGCGTGGAACCGAATTGACTCCCAACACTAGTTACCACCCCCAGACTGATGGGAAAACTGAGATAGTTAACAAATAGGTGGAAGGATACCTACGCAATTATGTTTCAGGGCAGCAGAAAGCGTGGATTAAATGGTTGCATTGGGAGATTTTTGCTACAACTCCACTTTTCACATGTCTATCAGGATGTCACTTTTCATGGCTTTGTATGACTATGAAGCTCCCAACTTCATTGATCTACTTTTTGGAGATTGTAGAGTACTTAGAGCCAGAGATTTTTTGAAGAAAAGTCGGGATATCATGAGATCGCTGAGGGATAATATACAGCATGTGCAGAATTAGTAGAAGTTATACATTGATCAGCATCGTATCAAGCAGGAATTTGAGATAGGAGACATGGTTTATGTGAGATTGCAGCCCTATAGATAGTCCACTCTCAAAAAGAGTGGGTAAAAGAAGTTGAAGCCTCGCTTCTACGGACCGTTTAGAGTCACTAGAAGAGTTGGGGAGGTGGCTTATGAGCTTGAGCTACCTGAAGGTAACAAGGTGCATAATGTTTTCCACGCGTCACGCCTCAAGAAGGCACTTGGGCACAATGTGACTCCTTTAGCAAAGCTACCTCCATTCGATGAGGAAGGAAAATTGATATTGATACTAGAAGCAGTGATTGATTTCAGAGAGTGTACTGTTAGGAGGAGGGTTATCACAGAGTATTTGGTGAAGTGGAAAAACTTGCCAATGGAGGATACCACATGGGAGAGTGAGCAGATTTTACAGCATCCTAAGTTGTGATTGCTTGAAGACAAGCAATCTTGGGAAGGGAGGACTGTAATGTCCCTTTCTTGCCCATAGTTCAACTTGAGCTTCCATTAGCCTATTTCGGTTCTCATAGGCTAACTGGATTTGGTTAGGGTACTCGGCATCTTGTGATGAGCTTTTGTGGGTTTTTTTGGGTCCTTTCCAACAGAATGGCTATTTTTAGCAATGGCTATTTTTAGTAACTTACTATTTTTAGTAAGTTCCAGTTGGGCTCCGATTGGGTCAGTTTGGTCATTTGACTCACTATTTTTAGTACCTAGTCTTGGTTCAATTCCTCCAACAGCTCAGTGCAATGCTTTCTATTTACGGCAATGGTGAGTCCTAATGGTGGTGAGATTAATATTTGATTTATTATCACTTAAGTTTTATAATGTTGCCTTATAAATTAATTGAGGGGGTCATGGGTTCGTGAAGTGTACCCCTTGGCCTAGTAAGGTGACATTTTTAAAAGAGGGCCAATGTTCTTCCTTGTGTGGTGCCTAGAAGGGAGGTAATTTATCATTTTTTAAGGCTAACGTTATTCCTCATAAGGTGGGACACCCAGTTGGGGCTTAATGTCAATTTTTTTTTTAAATGAAAAGTGAAATCTTGGAGGCAAAAAGAAGGATGCCCCTCTTGGGGTAATTTCATTTTAATTTCAAAATGGTGAAATGGAGGGAAATGAGATGAGAGTTGCCCTAATTTGTCCCTCACTCTATAAATTCTCATTTGAGGCTCTCATTTGGATATCTTGGCTTGACGACATATGGTTATGCTGCTGGATTGTTTCCAGATTTCTACATTTCCTGGTTGAGGACGAAAACCCTCTTCTTGGTTGCTGGTTTCGATGGTGAAATACCCACCCTTTCTGGTCGGAGTGTTGTCTATCACATTTCAGGGTTTTTTTTGGTAGCTCTGGTGAATTTTGGAGGTGAAAAAATGAAGATATATTCGGTGTTTTGAGTTGGATTTTTGAGTTTTGGTTTGGTGTGTGATTCATGCCATTTTGGAGTGAGTTTGCATCTGATTACATGCATTTTCTGAGTTCTGATATACTTTTCTAGGGTCTGAAACTTGTCATTTCTGAGTAGCTGGGAGGCGCCAAACATCTCCTATCTACGTGTGATGAAAGTATATTGATCTGGGTATTGTTTCATCAGTTTCCTCATAGTTGGGCACTTCATTTTGGGTATTCATTTGTGGGTTTTGATGATGGTCTGATTTTTTTAAGCAAAACGCCCTCCTAGGGAGCTGCACCATGTTTGGTATTCACACCATGTTCTAATCAGCACTTTCTGATGTCTCCAAACTGCTATTTAAGGTGTCTTAACAGGTCTGACATAAGTTCTTTAACTTCTGATTTTTGATTTTGAGGTGAGCGTTATTAATACCTCTATATTTCCTTGCAAAGTTATGAAATTATCTATGTATGTACTCATCATGATGAATGGAAAATAAAACAAACATTCTGCATGTCCGTCTTATTCTACAAACCAAAAACAAAAAAAAATCAGGGGTATTCACTACACAATATAGTTAACGAACGGGGATGCATGCCACATATGACCCTTGAGATAGGTTAAACAATACAATACTCCTCAGGAAAAAAGCCACTCCATACAAGATCTCCAAATTGAGATCCAATCAAAATAGAATCCTCTCCTTACTTGACATATTTCACAATAATATTCACCTCCTACAAGACTTCCCTTTGATGCTAAGGAGGGGATAAAAGCACAATCCCAGCATAGGAAAACTTATTACCAATGCTCCCTCAGGACACATCCCCTGCCCTAAATGCCCTCATCCCCTATAGGGGATGTTTCGAGGGACACAAGGACAGGTAGGAAGCATCCCCTCCCTGTCCCCCTTTTTTTGAAAAAGTAGGAAATGTCCCTAGGACATCCCAAGGAAAAAGGGACACAAAGGACAGCTAGCCATCTCCAAGACGACCAAGGGACATCCAAACTGTCCATAGGACAGCTAGACATCCCTTATGGCCTACGCACTTTTTGGTGCTTTTAAAAAAAACACTATTTTGATTAAGAAAAATGGGTGACCATAAGGGGTCTATGGTTCTTCATTTTGGGACACTGAGGTGGCACTGACCTCTGGGACTTCCTTTAACCCTGGGGTGCCATCACCAGCCCCAGCTGAGGCCCCAAACCAGCCCAATTTATAAGTAACTAGAATGGAACAATGATTGATCAGGATCACACAAAATACGCCATGGGCTCTTTGTTTGTAGATCTAAAATAACGCCATAGTCAATTCTGAGTTGAGGGATTGTCTTGTTTCCTTCACGTTGGATAGTTGTTCAGTACAAACAAAGGGCGAGCATGCTGCTGGTCTCATTCTCTATTGGGCGGGCCTAGGATTTCATTTCTGTAGTCAGTGGGAAACACCACTTTTGGGAGATGCAGATACCAAAATCTTATCAATCCTTACTTCATGAACAATTGATAAATATTCCATGCTGTTGTTGCTTATCCCAGTTGAGGCTGGACCTGTGATTAACTCTTTTGGTTTATAATCGACTTTCTATTTTGTTGATTGGTTGCTGTAACCTTTGTAGTACAATCTGGCTACAAAACTGATAATAAATTCCACCTAAATGCTACACTGGGTGAGTAAATGTCTTTATTAATTACTCCATAATGGTTTATAATGTCTATGATGATTCTTGATCAATATTTATCATATAGATATTTGTTCTTTATATTCTAAATTTTCCTATTTTTTAAATAAGCCATCCACAACGTCGTCACTAAAAATGGCCTTAAAAAAATCTGTCCCAAAAACGCATTCCCCCATCCCCTATCGTCCCCATCTCAGAAACTTGGGGGAGCATAGCTTATTACCCAATATAACTAATTCCACAAGTCACCCAATTGACCTGATATAAAATACTAATGTGATGTATGCCACATGTTGGCATCTCCATCATCCCACATACATCATAAAATCATATGCCTAGGTAGACAACAGGATATCCCTCCTTGGCGTTATGCTAGCCCCCTCCAAAACTGAAATTATTTTATTGCTATATTTGGTAATTATGGGATGTTACACTAATTTGATTTATGCTGACATTGAGTTTACCATTGATTATGCAGACTTTGCTTAATAGACATTCAATTATAATCAAGGGGTTAGTAAATTAGTTATAATATAGTAATGTATTGATGATTAATTTACTAACCCATTGTCCTTTCAGCTGGCCTATGTATGCTAGGTACACACCATAGTATATTGAAAGAAGGTATCACATTGGAGGAGATTTTCAACAGATTAAAGTGAAATGGATAGAATATTTGATAAAACTGATGTTGCACTTACAACTAAATTCTTGATTACTTGCAAGATTGCTGTTTACTATGTTATTCATGCGATTGAACCGTCTTGTCCATTTGAAATGATACTTAGGCTGAGGTTCATGTTGTTGACACATGCGAATGTTTTCATATTATGGTTTGGATTGTATTTGAATGGCCTTTAGTTAGTTGGGAGAAACCACCATCTTGGGGGAGGGTGTTAGGGTTATTGTAATTACCATGCTTAAGGGACTTTATCCATTTTAAGAGAAATTCTAACTTAGAAAAAACCTTTAAATCATTGGTAAATTTTGAATGGTAGTCATGATGGGCCACAAGTCAAAAATAGATGTTACAAGATTTTATTGGATTTGATCTTAAAAGCACATTAATGACCTAAACTCTAATCTTGTTAAAAGAGAGTTTCAAAAACTTCAACTGTTTAAGCTTTTGGAGCTTGCAGTCAGTCACACAATCCTGAAACCATTTGTAAACACAAACCTACCAACCTAATTTTAGCGGGAGCTGGAGTTCTCCAGAAGGAATGGATGGTATGGAAAAGTTTCATGGGAATTACTAAGTGTAACATTCAGTTTGGTTATTTCCTGCACTGCAAATGTAGAGATAGTGCATTTATGTTCAAAAAAGAGGTTCGGTTTGCAAAGATAGCACCACCATCTATTGTGATAGTAGTAGCATTATCTATAGGGGTGTGTGCAGCAACAATGACACACACAAACATGGGAAGGAGAAGAGATAGTGAGTGAAAACTGCTGAAAGCGGATCATAAAGTTTAAATCCCACCTTAGCAATCTGTGTAACCAGTCAAGAACAAGGTTAGGCTTTCATGTTTCATGTTATTTTGTTTATTTTGAATGATGAGTGTGTATTTTAAAAGAGCTTTACCAGTCTGCCCGTGATTCCACTTTTTGCCTCAGTTTCACCCACCTTAGATCTGAACTAAGGTCTGGATGAGGAGTTAGGCAACTGTCTGGAGCAACGGAAAACCCTTGTGCAGTCACCAATCTTGTTTCTATGTAGATTACTTTATGTGGATTTCTGTTGTTAATGTGTGTTTGATTGCTTAAATTGTTTATTGCATGCAAGTGCACAATGCTATGTTAGTACCTCATGTTATGGGTGCTCTCCCTTAGTTGTTTCAAACTTAAGGTACAAGTAAATAGAGATGTAGGAAAAACTGCAGATGTGGTCTTCCTGGTTTTAATTTGAGAAAGTTCGTTCCAAAGGAGGTTACCCTTGATTCATAAGAATCAGTAATGGCCTACACTTTAGCAGAAATCGAGAAGAGTGACAAACCTTTTGGTAGTTAAACAGATTTAGTTGGAATAGAGAGTTTTGTAATGAGACCTAGGTCAATGAGGTGAGACTTTGGCACTCACCAACTTCACTTGGCAACTTCAAGAATTAGGGAGATTGAGCTCACCATAGATTCCCCTGTATGACCACTCAAGGGGGAGAGGTTAGTGCCTGTGTCAATCTCCCTTTACACTACCATCTTATTAGCTCAACCATTCCCCTACATTAACAAGTAAAATGCATAGGAGCATAAGGAAGCTTGTCCTTAGCATAAACCTTAAGGTACTAGGGTTGTAGGGAAATTAACTAAGTTACCGGTTCGGGTTCGGGGACGAGTTCGGGTACGAGAACCCGGTAAGTGGGTACGGGCAAAAATTTTTTAGGGGTTTGGGTACGTATGGGTACATGTGTATATATATATATATATATATATTAATAATCTAATATATTATAAATCTATATATATGTATTATATATACAAAAAGATAAGAGAAATATACAGAATTGTAAAACTAAATCATTTCATAGTATGATACTTGATCATTAATCAATGCCAAATGCCAAAGATAAATATTAAATGCCAATTGATAGTTGAAAAATATTCAAATAAAATTACTGAATTACAAAATGTAGTTCATGAAACATTGAAAATTTGAAACATGATTCAATGTTCATTGTTCATATGCTCATCAATCATCAAAAGGATTGTCAGAATCATCATGACTTGGATTTTGAGTGGTTTCAACTTCAAAATCATCATCATTTGAACCCAAAGCGGATCCAACACCATGTGATATGTCATCAATATCACCCACATCATCCATAGTGGCTCTAGCAAGATCCTGAATGGTTGCATCCAAGTCAGTAGACTCGGGTGCTACATCCCAAAGCCTCGCTGCCCCCTGCCTGTATTGAGGATCC
Organism: Sequoia sempervirens; assembly: GCA_007258455.2. Lineage (NCBI taxonomy): Eukaryota > Viridiplantae > Streptophyta > Pinopsida > Cupressales > Cupressaceae > Sequoia > Sequoia sempervirens. The sequence continues at coordinate 6,850 of VDFB02069581.1, forward strand.
TTACGTGACAGAAGACGCAAATTGGAATGAATATACACTAAGTCTTCAGCGCTTTTTGCAGCCAACCGGTTACGCTTCACTGAGTGGATAAAGGAGTACGCATCTAAATTCCGCTCGTGAGGTAAGAGCTGGTAAACTGAGAGAAAACCAACAAAATTAAAATAAAATTAAAAATGCAAGATAAATGCTAGCGTTAAATTTTACAAGTGGCAAAAAAAAAAACTTATCAGAGAGGATCTTGATTGCAAGAGGTTGGAGGTACATATAATCTTGACCATGGAGGTACCACCACGTAAGACCATCCATTTTGTATTGGTCTCTAGCAACAGAAGCGGTATGATTTTTTGATTTTCCTGTGACAAACATTCCAAATTCTCTCATGACACTTGCATGCACTTCTGGATCACTGAACATTCTACTAAATGCCGTCTTATACCCATTAGCAACTTCAGCATCTCTATATGGCGGTATTCTCCCTAGGATAGAAAGTACTTCAGTGGTATAGTACCTCGGAGATAGGGCATATGCAAGGAGGTGCAATGGAGTTGTCATCTTGTTCCAACGATGAAGAACAATTGCTTCCACCCTTTTGTACAAGGTGTCTTCAGGATCATTCTCTTTTTTTTGTATTTCTATTTTTATTTTTTTCTACATTGTGTCCATGCTATCATAGACATCCCCCAAGCATGGTTCATCTGTATCAGCAAACCGAAGCATAGACATGATAGGTTCGGTGAATTCCAATACATAATTCACACGATCCCACCAATCGCCATTCAAGATCAATGCCTTGACTTTTTGGGCCCTCTCTGAATTTGATTCCTTCCATATACTCCATTGGTTGCTAATAACCATTTGACTCAATGCATCTTTCAATTCCTTCACAAGTCATCTCGTAACAATTGTGTGGAGATGCAAACCGGTCTCTAAGAACCTAAGAACATGTTAATAGTAAGTTAATAAACACATTTTAAAATATGTAATAATGCAAAATTATTTTATTCAATTATGTAAAACACATGACATGAAATGATAAATGAAACTAAACAAATGTGTTAAATTTGGAAATTCTGCATCTAACAATTCCAATGTTGAAAAGTCAAAATCGCTGTGACATATGGTGGTTTGTCACAAACATCGATCTCCCTCGTGACTCTCGTATATTTCTTTCACTCCACTCTATTTTAAAAGCAAATTTGCTGCAACAGAAACGAGGAGGTACAAAGGGTAATTCGTCCAAAAAGATGTGCCTTATGACCGGGCCTCTACCAGCACCTCGCAGCCCCTCAAGAAACTTTGCATTGTCCGTGAACTACTTGGACAACATTTTCACTACTCCACCATCTCTATGGAGTCACCTATAACCCTCGAAATGAACACCGATCTTTCTAATTCCCTTCACAAATAACCGCCTCTAAAACATTGCCCCTTTGGGACACCTGCATGAAATATTTAATCGAATGGACCGCTAAATCTTCAACTAATGCAAACACATACACCAAGCTTCAACTCAAGAATCTCTAATTGGTTTTAGTTGGGCCTCTATAGATTTCTTCTCTTTTTGCAATAAGGTGGTACGCACCTTTTCATACCCAAGACTTGTGAAACCAGGAGGTGCACTATTTATTGCTGACACCATGTCCCGCCAATATGGTGATCTCACTAAGTTGAATGGAAGACCATTGGCATAGAGGCAACGTGCAATTTTTTATTCAGCAATATCTCTTGCCTCCATTTTAAATGCTTTCTCTAATGGACTTCTCTTGCGGGTGGTGGTTTCTGGTTCTTCATCTTCTTCTTCCGTAGAGGGTATAGACAAGAAGGGATGTCTAGAGGGCCTAACTATCTGATGAGTGGGTAATGTTTGTTTTTTCTTTCCGGAACTATAACTAGTTTGTTTTCCTCTTGCAACTGAATTGTCAGCATCTTCTTGTTCTTTTATAAATGTTGCTATTTGTACAGCAGAAAGCCCCTTCTTATCTGGGCCCACACACATATTAATCCCTTTACCACCAGGGCCCATAAAATGAAGTTTCACTCGGTAGTAGGAGCTATTATATTGTACATTGCAAAAATTACACTTCCAAACAAACCCCCACCTCCAGGAATTTGTGAAATTCGTGTGGTATGTCTCCATAAAGGAGATCCTTTATCAATTTTGAACTTTTGGCTTCCATCCCCACCCACTGAACTTTGACTACTGGCCATTGTTGCAATCTCTAAAAAAAAATGAAAAAAAATATATATATTTGAAAAACTTATTCACAAACTTGAAAAAATTCATCAAAAACTAAGAAACTTAAAAAAATTCATCAAAAGATTGAAGAATAGGGTTTAAATGCATACCTTGAACACTTAAATCTCCTTTGTAGAAGCTATTTGCCACTCCACAATCGATCTCCTTCAAATGCAATCACCTCCCTTCAAAATGCTAAGATGGACAAAAAATATGGAGAGAGCAAAATGAGAGGTAAAAATGAAATGTTTTAGTGTTGAAAGGCCTCATATTGGGTCGTTTTTAGGGTTTAGAGGCAAAATAGAAATTAAAAATTTTTTTTTTTTTCACTTTTGGGCCCACTTTTTAAGTGTTGGGCCGTGGGTTCTCAAGGGTTCGCCCGGGTACGCGGCTAGTACCCCCGGGTCCGCATACCTATGGGCAAGGTACTCGCTGGGTACGCACCCTGTGCGTACTCAGCGCGTACCCACAAGCGAACCCGTACCGGGTTCGCACCCGAACGGGGTTCAAGGCCTGTGGGTACGAATCCGGTAACCTAGGAAATTAGGAAATAGATAAGCTGAAGATCTGAACAAAAGGGTGGTGGGTCACCATATTATTCTAAGGCCCTGTTTGAGAGGTTTGAGAATAGCCTTATTCTAAAGACCTACTTAAGAAAGTTCTAAAAGCCTAATAATGAAGGTTTGAACACAATGCAAAACTGAGGTCTGATCAAAAAGAGCAGTGTGTGGGTCCTACAAGTTACCCTAACTTACCATTAAATGCTATGTAAGTCTTTGGCAAAGGCAACTTGCATAGTGGTTGTTGGCAGGACAGAGCCAACTATGACGAACAAAATGAGCTAAACCTACCACAAGTGAAAGGTGGCACATAGAGCTCACCTACAACACATCCAAAGCATGCTACAAAGACAAGGGACATGTTTCCTATGTTAGTTTTTAGATCAGAAATATAAACAAGCAGAAAATGCAACACATAAACAATGAACACAGTGATTACCTTGGGAAAACTCTCCTACTCGAGGGAGAAAAACCCAGCAACAATATTCGCTTATATATTAGAAGAAAAGTGCAGAAAAAACTGCATACAAAATCAGGCCCTACACAAGGCCGAGTCTCATACAATGAGAAATAGCAATTCTCCTTGAAGCGAACCTTAAATGCACTAATGATAACACTTCTTCTTGAATGAAATCTGCTGCTTGAAAGTTCGACCTGCTGCTGATGGAAGATGCGAACTGCTGCTGAAGATATTCGAATTGGAGTGAATTGATTGATGATGAAATGGGAGGACTTCATCCTCTTTATATACCAAGTTGGGCGGCTTCCTCTCTAGGGCCGACCTAGAACAAGTATAATTTTATTTATAAAACAAAAGGCTGACCTGCCTTGTGACAAATTTATTTAGGGAAAATGTCTCCCGCCACTACAACACTAACACTCCCTCTTAGCTAGGGAGGTATTTTCCAAATATCCTCGTCATGGAGTCTCTCAACATGACGCCCACAATGGCTACACCCATTTGTGGAAAACCACATCTCAGTCTTAGAGATGTACAAGAATTCATCATGGAGTCTCTCAACGCCAGTGTCCATATTAGCTACACCCATTTGTGACACATCTGGTGATCTCAAAGATGTACAGGGACATGTGGTCTCTAAGCGTACAATGGCACCTCCCCATGCTTGGAAACACATCTCAATCTTTAGGGGCCATGGGGTTCATCACGGGTCACCAGCGTGATGCTCGTCATCTGGAGTCTCAGCAGCGTCTCATCGATCCGAGAGATGAACCAGGGCTCATCACGCGGGAGTTTCAGCGCTGGAAATGCGTCATGATCTTTCAACATAAAATGTCTCATCTCCCGGTCTAAAGATGAACAAAGGGCTTGCACCTCATATTTTTTATCATCTAGAATATACACACTACAGGGCTTTCACCTCATATTTCCTCCATCTGGAAGTACTCCATTACAGGAGCTTTCACCTCCTTATATTTCTCCGTCTCCTTAGAAATATACATTACAAGGGCTTCCTCATATTTCCTCAAATCTTAGAAATATACATTACAACAAAGTCTTCCTTGATGATGTAAGCTCCCTCTGAAGCTCCAAATTTACATCAACCTTCGTGCCTCTTAGTCCGGGGATTGCCTCTATTAGTTTGTGGACCACCTCCAAATGTCATTTCCTTCTCTTCGAAGTAGCTAATTGCAATGACAATTTGTATAGGTTCTCCTGACAAGTGCCAATCACACGAGCTGAATTTATGCTGGAGTTCTTCGGCCATGCAAGAACCTTTCCTTCAGAGAAGGAAACCTTGTACCCTTTGTCCTCCAAGGCTAAAATGGAGACAAGGTTCCTTTTGATCCTAGGTACGAACAATACATCACTCAATTGAAGAGAGATACCTAAGTCTAGTTGGAAGGAAGTG